>CAJNDV010033336.1:3670-28670 GCA_905221635.1 Symbiodinium sp. CCMP2456
GGATACGGTGTTACACTATGTTTCATTTACTTTATGTTACATGTCTTTGCATTACATTACAATACATTACATTACATTACATTACATTACATTACATTACATTACATTACATTACGTTACATTACATTACATTGCATTACATCACATTACATTACATTGCATTACATTACATGACATTACATTACATTACATTGAATTACATTACATTACATTACATTACATTACATTACATTACGTTACGTTACATCACATTACATTACATTACATTACATTACATTACATTACATTACATTACATTATGTTATGTTATGTTATGTTATGTTATGTTATGTTATGTTATGTTATGTTATGTTATGTTATGTTATGTTATGTTATGTTATGTTATGTTATGTTATGTTATGTTATGTTACATACATACATACATACATACATACATACATACATACATACATACATACATACATACATATATATGCATATGTGTATGTACATATATCGTATATATATACACATATATACATATTTGTATGTATGTGTGTGTGGGTTTATGCAGGTATGCTTGTGTGAGCAGTCCACGTTCCCAAGGAGCATATAGCGGAAACATCAGCTCTTCGAGAATTTCTCGAAGAACAGAAGATTCATGCAGATGCGGGACGTGGAGCATTGACCGGAGGCACAAAGCGCCTATGGCTTCCTTGGGTTAATGCTATGACCACCGTCCTCTCAGATGGCGAAGCTGTGCAGCGTAAGGGAGCAGGATCGAGGACCTTCCTCGCTCTGACCAAGTTGGGACTGGAGCCAGAGCTCCTGGCCATCATCACCTGCCAGAACGTCTTGAACTTGCTCATGTTGCCGTGCTTTCGGAACAAGGATGAGATACAAGAAAACGCCCGCCACAATCGATTTGGAGAAGTTCCTTTTGTCACAGCGGCTACGAGAGTCGGAGAGGCCCTCCGCTTGTCCAGGGAGTTGTTAGTCGGCCCGTGCTTGCCCGGTTGGATCTGCTGACCGCGTCGCTCGTCCCACAGCCGTTGTTCGATGTTTTCATATTCTGCTGCAGGCAGGGATGCTGTCGGTGGTCCTCTTGCTGTTGCGGACTGCTCGTACTCGTGGGGTTTAATGATGCTACTACCGCTGGAGATGCTGGCGAGATGCGTTACTTGTGGTGCTGCTGTCGATGATGGTGCTGATGCCGGTATGCTGATGGTGTTAGTGATAGTCTTCAATGTCGCCATGCTTTTATTGAAGCCCATGGCGATCCTGACGTGCTATTCGGATCATTCGAAACCCGTGGCAGGCAAGCAGAACCAGGGCTATTGTGCAAGCCGGGAATCGCAAGCTGAGCCAAACCACAGCTTCCCTTCGCACTTCGCAATGTGCTCCGGCCGAGCCCATCAGCAAGAATAGCTCTTCATCCTTTAGTATTCGCACACTCCGTGGTTGCGGCTTTCGTCGCGTCGTCCGGCCTGTTAATACGTGGTGCTGTGGGGACCCGACGACAAGATACACTATGTGCTAGCCACCTAACAGCATCATTGCATGAGTTTGCATCTTGGTGGATCTAGATGCATCGCAGCTCCCCTTGCGGTTTTGGCTGGTGATTCGGTAAGCTCCTTCACCTCACAATTTCGAACGGTTGTTGTGCTAGGACTTCTTGTTGCCCGTCCTGCTGCCACTGCTTATCCTCAGCCTCAACTTTCGCTCGAAGCCATCGCTGTCCTTCCTTGGTTGGCGGTTTCGCTGGGGCACGATGGACATGAACGCTCTTGGTTGTGAGGCTGTTGAAGACGAGCTAATGTGGCAGCGCATTGCCGCCCATGAAAGTGGCCACGGCACCAAGTCGGAAGGAGCCTTACGAGCATCTGAATCTGTTGTCTTCTAGCATGAACAAGCCTGCCACCATCAGGAGCCATGAAACCACAGCTGTTGGAAATGCGCAGGCTTAGACAGGCCTGGCCGGAAGACCGTGCCATGAGACTTTTTGAATTTTGCAAACTGTCGCTGATGCGAGGCATTCCGAGACCGTACTCAGTCAGTGCCTATGGGTGCAGCATTGGTGGACTTGCTGATCGATTGCTCGGCACTGCGTGTGCCCGGCATGCCCGCCGACAGCAAGGCCAGTGTGCCCTTGGGACAGTTTCCTGAGCATTCCTGCGGCACGGATTCAGGTCGTTGCCGATGGGCCAGCAGCCAAGATTCATGATGGAGACATCTTGCGACAAGTCATGTGCTTGCGCTTCGCAAACTACAGCTTGCAAACTTTCCATGTCATAGCGTTGGTTGCTTCCACGACAGTGCAACTGCCCTGTCGGAGCATGTTGTGTGTCATGACATCGTGTCGCACGGCCAACCCTACGGCTTCTAGCAGCTCAGATGGCACGTTGAGAACATAGAGCAGCAGTCTGCAGACTCTGAGGCAGCAGGCGGACGGTCTACCGCCAAGGCTTGGGTCCGCAGCCGGCAGTGGAAGGCGATTTTCGGTTGCAGCCTCCGTTGCTCGTGTATGCGCAGGGAGGAGCTTGAGCTTGAGAAGGCCCTCTCGCATGGCAGCGTGAATGCAGTGCCACCGGTACTCGCATTTCTGTGGCTCAAGGCCTTGGAATATGGCAAGCGGCGGGAAACACGCACCAAAGCTGCACGCTCAAGTCGTAGATGGCATGAGCTTGGGGTCGGTCGGATGTTGCTCAAAATCCACTGACTCAGGTCGTGGGATATTTGTCGCTACATCCACTGGCCCGGGCGCGAATGGAGTCGGAGGACGCGGTCTTTCAAAGAGAGCTGTTTAGGTTATGTACCGAACTGGGCAGGGTGACATGCTACATTTCATCAAGCCGAAGATGCAGCCAATGGTAATTCCTCCGTTGCCTTGGCAGCCGTGTGGAGACTCTCCTCAAGGTTCGCGGCCTGCGCAAGTCACTTTCCATTCTTGATGGCTCAGCTTTCCAAGTCTTCTCAACACATCACCCAGGTCCCTACATCCTGCACAAGTCGGCTTTCGTGAGAACTACCTCCGAGCAGATGACGCAGCTCAGATCCTACAGTGCGTCACGCAGCGCTGGAGTTATGGACTTCTCTGCGCATGCAGTGGCACAGTGTAAACAACGCTGCAAATCTCCATGGAGAGACACGCTTTGCAGGACTTCCTTGGAAGAGTGCCTTGGAGAATCAATGGACGCATACTGGACTTGATCAGGGAGGCCCAGCAGCGCGGCTTGGCCATTGCGGGGATCCCTCCCAACGAGGACCCACCAGCCAGAGCCCTAGTTCTGCAGAGCAGCGAGCTACCACGAACAAAACCCAGCCCAATAGAATTTGGGTAGTAGCAAGCTTTAAACATGAAAACTGAATGGTACATACTATGTGGTAGAAACTGCCTTCCCTGAACTTTAAAGCGGCCCCGGGAACGATGGGCAGCAAGATGGGGGAAGGAAGCCTCAAGCCACCAGCAAGGCGAAGGTTGGCAAAGCCCGAACCGAAAAGAAGCACTTTTCAATTCCTAACGCTGGAAGAGGTGTAATGGTATGGAGCAGACCTTGAGCAAGGGGCGATCGGTAGCAAATCTTCAACAAAGCAAGACGACAGACGCCTTGAAGCCAAGACACCAAGCCGAGGATGACAAGGCTCACCGTCTTTTATCACCCTGCTCTACTTTGTTACTTCGCGTCGCTTCAGGGCAAAGGGTTCGGTGCACAGGTTGAGGTGTTGATAGTCGGTGTAGGGTCACCGAATGTTGGTTGCTTTAGGGTTTGGGAAAACGTACCATCACTGTTTGACGGCCGGTGCTTGCTTCCCATCACAGGACCCCCAGTTTCTTTCGCGTGTACTACACATCAGTTCTTTACTTTAGGGTTTAGGTGTTGCTGCACATTGTTTCTTTCGGGTTTGGGGTTTGCTGCCCATTGTTTGTTCTTGGATATGGGGCTTGCCGCCCTGTATTTATTTAGGCTTAGGGCTTGAGGGTGACCGATTTTTCACGGTTTGCTGCACATCATTTCTTTGGGTTTTAGGCTTTAGGGTTAGCTGCCGCTGGTTTTGTTGTGAGTTTTGATTTTGCATGATTTTGCTACCCTTGATTTCTTATTCTTACGGCTGATGGTTTTTATCCTACCGTGGTTTCGTTTTCCAGTTTGGAGTTTGCTGTGTAGCTTCTTGTGAGTTCATGTCATCGAGGTGTCAGGTGTATCATTGGTTTAAGGGCCTACGGCCTAGGGTATACACTCCATCGCTCACTCCATCTCTGCTCGTTCTTGGACGTGAGGTTGCCGCACAGGGTTGATTTCATGTTTATTTCAGGGTTTAGGGCGTTTAGGGCTTGCAGGTGATGGATGTTTTTGTTTAGGGGTCATGGTTGGCTAATCTTGCGGGTTTTGAGCTTTAGAGTTCGGTTAGCTGCTGGTTTCGTTGTGGGCTGTGTCACCCATCGCTTCTTTCGAAGTTCAGGGTCTGCTATGCCTCGTTTGTCAGATGTCGGGATACGCATTGTGTCTTTGCGTCCTAGATTTTTCACCCTGCTGTTGTTTTGATTTCCGGTTGGGAGTTTGTTGCGTAGCTTCCTTTGGGTTCATGTCATTGAGGTGAAGTGTTTCTTTTGTAAGTTGTAAAGTATATTGAAGGTCTGGGTAGACACTTTCCTTGGATTGAGTTTACTCCGTGTTGTTTGTTCGTGGTATTGCGTGTTTAAGACCCGGTCTTCATCCTATGATGCTCCTTTCAGAGTTTAGGGATTTCTGCCCATTGTGATATGTTTAGGATTTTAGGGTTTGCTGCCCATCACTCCTTCCGCCGGTGTGGGCTTTGCTGCCCAGTGTTTGCAGTGTTCGAGGTTTGCTACCATCGTTTATTTTTGGGTTCCTGGTTGACTGAAACTGTTTCTCTGTTTGCTGTCTGCTACGCGTTGCTCTTGATGGTGGTTCAGCGTTGCTTGCCCGTGGTGTCGTTATTTATTTAACAGCTGGTCCACTCTTGCCCATCACTCCTCTGAGTGTGCTTAATGGTAGTTTCTTTCTTTTGAGGCAGCACTTTCGGATGGAGGGCACGCGGCCTGTGAGTTCTGTCGGGTTTCAGAGGTTTACTTTACCATCACACCTTTCGCAATGGTCACGCTCATAAACCAGTTTTGCGCTCCTTGTTGCCTTTGATTCAATTCAGTGTTGTTGAGTGTGTGCTGCCCAACACTCCTCGTGATTTGCGATTTTGTGACTTTCGCTCGGTGTGTGATCTTGGCCTGGTCCTTTCCGGACTAAGGGAGTAAGTCGACTGGTTCTCATCGTTTCCATCTCAAAAGTATTGAGTCGACCCCTTCATACATTCAGGAGAACAGTGATTCTTTGTCAACCGAAGCACTCCCTATCACGGAAGACAAATCGCATCTGGAGAATCTGCATCGCATTAGTGCAGCAGAACAGGATTTTAGGAGAGTGCCGAGCAGTTTCGTTTGTTTTTAGCGATTTGGGTTACACCAAGCAGATTTCAGATTCTGGAACCGACCCTTCGCCACAGAAGGCTAGCGGTCGTAGGAGGTCTCTTTCCAAGCGACAGTTTGAAGGAATTCGCCAGGGTTGGCTGCCAGCCGGCAGGAGCGCCGACCGGAAGTATGGAGTGTTGAGTGCCCTCTCCGATGTCAACTGTCTGTGGAGCTCCAGCGAAGCGAAAGGGGTAAATGGGATACAGCCTGGTACGTCCGCCGAAGTAAGTTTGAAGCTGAGGAACGCTTTCCCCGCGATGCTTCGGTACAATCCACGTGTCTAGACATAGCAACTAACCGGAGAGCTGATTCCGCTTCACGAGCCCACATATCAAAGAGGTGATGGTGCCCACTTCAAGAAGTGTGGACACTGCATTCGACTGGAATTGACTTAGCCGGCCCCAGGATTCCAAAGACATGGCCGCCTCAGGTCCCAGCTGTTCCAGATGAAAGCCATCCGGACTATCAGGTTCTGCGCCTCAGGCGCTAGCGGCAGACAGTTGCGAAATCATTTGGGGATGTTTACCTAAGATGTGGCGCAGTGACAGGCGTCTCAATGCCGAAAAGCGCTGCCGCGAACTCCGATCGGAGCCCCGTTCAACATTTCGTTTTGAACACATCCATAAATTGTTCGTGGTTGTAGAGCTGTGGAAACATCCTGTTATTGCAACAGAGAGACTTTGAAGACTCACACGCCGTGTGCTGTCCCACTATGAAGACATTCTGGGAACTTACGGAGTTCTACCCGACTACTGATGTGCAAGCTTGCCAGCTGCACAAACTCCTTGAAGTCTCCAGCACTTTTAAGTGAAATTGGAGAGGGAGTGAGTTGGCTCGTGGACCCGTGGACTCTTCCGAAGCCCTTGCATCGAAGGAGAGACCGACGTTCGAGTTAAAGCTGCGGAGTGCAGAAGATTTCGTCAATGCGGACAAGCTCTACTTTCCACACAACGTAGACTTTCGAGGGCGTTGCTATCCTCTACCGTTTCCCGCTCAGTTGACAGCTATCGATATTTCTAGCACAGGTACGGAAGTTCGATCCGGAACTGAGGCCACACCTGAATCACATGGGGGACGATGTCAGCCGTGCATTGCTGATGTTCTCGGAGTCCAAGCCTTTGGGAAGCGAAGGTCTTTTCTGGTCGAAGGTAGGCGTAGCCAACCTGCACGGCAAGAACAAGATCTCGCTCGAAGATCGAGTGAGATGGGTGGACGACCGCAAAGACATCATCATGCAGGCCGGGTTTTTCTACAGGAGTCGTGCAAGCTTCCAGTGGATCCTTCAGCCAGGTTGCTAAAGATCCCTTCAGCCCAGAAAGCATAGAACACTGGGCGGATGCTGATGATGGGTCGTGGTCCAAGGCTATTCTTCGCAGACGCAGCTTCTCGACCTCTGGGTTCACGAAATTTGAGGCCGTGGCAGGTTCTGGCTCGCTACTTGGAGCTCGCAGAAGTCTACAGTCGGCCAGGGGCTGAAGAGGCGCCAGGGGCGTTCTGCTGTCGAAGCAAATGCTCGTACGCAGCGTAACCTCGGCGATCCAGGAGTTCAGAAGCCATCTGCCAGTGCACGTCGACGGGTCCTGCAACGGTCTTCAGCAGATGTCTCAGAGAGGACATGGCCAAATATTACTGGACAGCAGTCGTGGCCATCCTCATGTGCCAGCTGTGACTGGCACTGTTGCAATGAGCTGTGTGATGCTTCAGATCGCCCCAGGCACTATGCCGCTTTGGGCCGTGATCTCGCAGGTGGGGAGGCCGGCTGGGATGCGGGGCAGCCATGTGCAGCTGGAGCCCACAATGCTTCACATCAGTTCCGGAGGATGCTAAATAGCTTTAATGGCTGTGTGGCAACTGAGGCCGTGAACTTGATGCCTAACGACAAGCCCCAGGACGTCTACACAGTTGTGTTGAAGATTGTAATAGACAAGGTCTGCTGCTCATTAACCACTGTGCCGCGGAAGCCCTGTGTACTCCCGACTACTCTGCCTTCTCCAATGCATCAGCCTGCATTGCAAAATTCTGCAAGGTCAATGCCGATGCTGCATTGCCCGTCTATGTCCAGACAGCTTGGCCCTGAGTCTGCAGTTCTTTTGGACTTG
The DNA here is from genome assembly GCA_905221635.1 of Symbiodinium sp. CCMP2456. Taxonomy (NCBI): domain Eukaryota; class Dinophyceae; order Suessiales; family Symbiodiniaceae; genus Symbiodinium; species Symbiodinium sp. CCMP2456. The sequence goes on from CAJNDV010033336.1 coordinate 11,234, forward strand.
TTCAGGTCGTGCAACCTGCTCAGCTGCAGGAAGGCCAAGAAGGCCGTCCTCCGAGCCAGGACCAAGGACACCTTGCTCGAAGGCTTCTGGAACTGGGCATACTACAGCGGAAGGCGGGAAGGACCTTGATCACTTGTACCTGTGACAGCGGGTGGCACAGGTTGTGAAGCAGACCATCATGACCATCTGCTACGGTGTCACGGCGGTGCACCCGGGCATGCTTAACGACGCAGGGATATCATATGCTGCTAGTTCAGGGAGAGAGCAGTGGAGCTTTCCTGCCCTGCTGCTGCTGCTGGTGCCGCTGCTGCCGCCTCAGCCAAGACGAAGACGATCCTTTTTTGGTTGTCGAAATCGAGAAGGGATTTTGGAACCATTTTGGAGCCGACCAGGTAGCATGTTCAGCACCTGTTAGCTTTGTGCAATTATGGCACGGTTGCCATTCGAGCTTCCGTGCCTCCACCTTACCTAGTCTCGGTTGGGCTGCTTGTGGATCTGGGGGCCGCCCAACTACTGAAAGGTTTGCTGCTTGGGGGCTTTGACGTTGTCGTTTGTGGATGCAGAGCCTATGACTGTCGGGCCGAGTCGGGAATTGAGAACAGGCTTAGGATGGGCAAGGAGGAGCAGCACCTGGGAAGGAACAAACTGAAGGGGTTCCTTCGACCCTTGGAAGCTGGGACCGAAATATTCGCCCTACAGCTAGCGAAGAGTGCAGGGGTCGGGTTCCGAGACATATGAACATGGGCTTACATGGGATTGCACTCGGCGAGCATGTAGCTGTAGCTGCATCTTGAAAGCACAAAACCGTATGTGAGCGCAGAGGCTTATGTGCCCAACACTCTGGAACGATGGGGCTTCATGCAAGAGGGCCTTCGAAATTGTCCCCCGTACCGATGTCCATGCACAGCCAAACGAATCCCCTAGCTTGCCGCTTGCTGACAAGATAAGGACATGCATCAAACACCTTTCGGAACAAGGAATTTGCGTGATGGACTTGTGCTCAAGGCTGTGGGGGTCGACATGCTATAAGGCTATAAACAAGTATCGGATGGCTGTAGCCTGGACAATGTCCGGAAACCGACTAAGAGATGGTATGCCGAGACCAGGCGCTGCCACCAGCCAATTCACAAATCCCAGGATACACGACATTTGGATCTCGTTCTCGCCATGTCAACTACAGATGCCGCCGGGCTTCTGCGGGATGCGGAGTGGCACATAGATGAAGAGGTGCAAACTCTGTATAAGCAGAAAGTAGTGACGTTGTTGGTCCTGTACTGTATGCAGGAAAGCCAGCTGGCAGAGCAGAAGGCGCAGAAGGCATTAAGCATCCTCCGAGAAAACTCCCAGGATTCACCAGGCGCTCTGGACAGAATTGTCTCAAGTTTTAGTGGAAGCTGGGTAAGCTGTTGAGGTCCTGCAGATGCTGTCCGGATGCTGGCACTGGCTTGTCCGTGGCCTAGTGCAGCTGTAGTCAGAACCACTGGCAGATACTACGGCGCTTAAGTTCTTCTAGTCGAGTCGTGCTTTCCACTTCGATCTCGAAGTGTTTGTTGACACTTTGATGACACGTCGTGAACGGGACAAGTCCCTTATTGCTCGAGGAGTATACATGTTAGAAGATGTGGGTGAGGTTCAGCCAGAGGCGACCGCAAAGCTGGCCTTGGTCTGTTGGCACAAGAGCTTTCTCGAGATGGTTGCAGCCATCGGCAGAGAGTGCCTCGTCTGCGAAGTGAGATGGGATTTCAGTTTGAGTTGAGCTTGGTTGTATCCTTCCTAGCATCAGGCTGTTCTGCGTTTGGCCTTCGCGGAGATTGCCAATTCACGTTGTGGCAGCAAGAGACGAGAAGAGGCGCTGGAGGCAGCTCTGGAGGCCGTGAAGGCCTTCAGAGAGCTGGGGGAACAGCGTCTCGAGGTGGGAGAGCGCATGGGCAGAGCAGACATGCATGGCAGCCAGAGAAAGCACAGCAGCTGTGTCGCCCTCTGGCAGGGATGGGCATTGATTGCACTAGCTCACACCCATGTCCAAAAAGGCAAGGGGCAAGTGTCTACCCTTGGAGCACGATAGCGGACGAGCACCATTCCGCTCGCACAGGCACGAAAAGCGAAGTGCCTGAAGAGTTAACCAAAGCTCTGGAAGCAGCGGCGCAAGCGCAAGTTGTTTTTCGAGAGGTTGGTGACAGAGTAGGCGGGGCCTTCACAAGCAAGGGCTGGCTTTCTGCAGCATATGTGGAAGAAACGATTGTTGCTTCTCAGGTGAAGGAAAGGCCATGCACACCACTGCCGTCGCTTGAGCGATTAGTCTCAGAATTTGCGTTTTTGCATCATAGTAGTGGAAACTGGAAAAAGGCCTCTACATCCTACTCTGCCCTTGGGTAGCCGGTCTCAAAGGGTGCGAAGGGGGTCCCCCACCTTCTCCATGTGCTGACGGCTAAGCTATCTTTACATGTCACCTCTTTGTGGAAGGCAAGCTAAGAGCGGGACACATGTTCAGGCATGCACTATTCAGTTTCTGGTCCAGGCTTTGACTGTGCCAGGTCGCCCTTTCCTTTCAGAACAACATTGATGAGGCCGTTGCCAGATCTAGAGAACTGGTGTCGTACTGGCGCGACCTTGGCTACACTCGCCTGGAGGCTGGGCCTCAGTGATACTACCTGGAAGGGTCTTTGTTGGTACGGGCAGCACAGCACAATGTCGCGCCGTCGTGTCACAGGCATTCCAGCAGGAGTGTGTCAGTGAGTGGGAGCTGGTGCGTCACAGGCCGGAGGAGGCAGGTGACGAAAAGCAACCCCGCCAAGACTTGCTAGTATGCAGTTAGTTTTTTGTGGCATGACACGGCGCACGGCAGTTGGCATTTTTGTGTCAGGCGCTTGAAGCCGCCCAAGCTGCCCTGGAGCAAAAGATGCAGAGGGAAGCCCAGCGGCAAGCCCAAGTGGATCCCGTTCCTGCCAGATCTGCAGCAGCGCTCATCCATGCCTCAAATGCATACCTTACAATGGGAAAGACTGATGAAGCCCTGAAGCTGTCTCAAGAGCGACTGGAGACATTTCGACGGAACAGAGATTTCGAGAGTGAGATCGTGGCGCAGTCCTCCATTGTCTCCGTGTACGTGAACTCTGGGCGATTGCGGCAAGCTGCGGACGTGGCTGAGGAGACGCTGCGCAAAGTCCAAAGTCGACCATCTTCCAGGCTCTTGAAATGCTGGGAGATAGATTTGCTGCAGACGCTGGCCAAGATCTACCTGAGGGCAGAAGATGTGGAGAATGCAGAAAAGATAGTCGACCAAACCATTGCAGTTGCTAGCGAGCAGAAGGACCTCAGTGGAAGAATCGCGGCGGCTTTTGTGCGGCCCGTGAGATCCCCTTAGCCTCCCCAGCTCGCAGGACCGGAAGTCCCTGGCTGCAGCTTACTTGCTTCAGTCCGAGCTGGCCCTGCTCAAAAAGGAACACCGTCTTGGATTGAAAGCGGCGATGAGATCGCGGGACTTGTCCAGGAAGACGCAAACCAAGAAAGGAGAGGCAAGGCAGCTGCCTTTGCTCTCCTGATGTCAGAGAGAGAGAGAGAGAGAGGAGTTTTTCTTTTTTTCGCTTTGCATCGCTTTCAGGCATCTGCCCTGCTGCAGCTCTGCTCTGCCTACTGCGCCCGAGGCGAGCTCAAGCGAGGCCACGCTTTTGCTGCGCTTGGTGGTTGCGCTTGCTGAACTCAGCTCTCTGCTCTTTTCTGAGTCTCAAGGTGCCGCAGTGACCGTAGAGTCGCAGCGAATCTTCAACTCCGTGGGCGACCGTGAAGGTGAGGCAGATGCCCTGCGAATGCAGGCAGGTGGCACTCTGTGTTGGCTGCAACAGATTGGGCTGATGAAAGCCGGAGCGTCCTGCGAGGCAGAAGTTCGCCTTCATCTGAATGACTTTCCCCGCGCCATTGCAGCCGCTAGAAGGCAGCTGCCAGTGTTTCTGGAGCATAGCGACTTGGCGAAGATGCAACAACGCACTCTTGTGATGCCCTGAGGTGTCGGGAACTGCAGCGAGAGATGGGTGATCGGAAAAGTGAAGCATGGGCATGTGTACAACTGGCGCAGACCCTCCTGTCAGCTGCATCAGACGAAGAGAAGCAGGAGTTAGATCTTCGAGCAAAGGCAAAGGAAGAAAAGGCAGCCCCACCCTTGCATGTCCCAAGTCCATCTTGCATGTTTCGGCTGTTTTCCAGACTGTTGCGGGAGGCCCGAAGTGAAGGAAAGGTGCTGGAATCTGTGCGGCTCTCAAAATCTCATGCATGTTCGGGATAGTCGGAAGATTCTGTGCAAACTTGCCAGCGAGTTCGTTCGAGGCTGATGAGACTGGCACCAGAAACGATTGGTTTCATGGAGACGACGAGGACATGACAACTCTCGCTTGAAATTTTTCTGTCCGTCAAGATCGTGGCCCTCTGGTAAAAGGCAAATCTAGTGCAGAAGCCCAGGAAAACGACCCAGATCAGGGAAGCCTTTGTGCCTCTGCTCATCGAAAATAGATGGCGCTTTTCTACACCGGAGTTGTCCGCGGATGCTCCAAAAGCAGCAGGAGCAAAAGCCGACCTCCACAAGCCAGAAAACCACGGGTTCCAAGCGACCGGCCAGTCCTCTGCTGTGAACAGTAGTCTCGGGAGCACTCTGAAAACAGATTTCAGGCTCCTGTCGCTTGTGCACTTGAGCTTGGCTGTTCTCGGGTCAGGTCCGTCGTTTATCCTGCAGCTCTGTTGAAAAATGCTGGGTTGACGTTTGCTCGGCCTAAGGGCTGGTTCCACGCAAGGCTGGAGGGGTGCTGGTTCAGTATGTGAACCATTTTCAGGCTTTGGCTGGTAATGTCTCCTACGTGTATGGGGTGGTAGGACGGCTGGACGGCTTAACAATAGAACGAATAATTTTGTGAGAGTGGACTTTCTGATGGCTCCATGTAATCTCTCTGGTTGTTTGGCACCACCTCTGTGCTTTGAATCCTTGAGCGATCCTCTCTGCAGGAGTAGCAGTTCAGAAGGGATCTTGCAAAAGGGTCTACCAAACAGGCTCCAAAAAAAGAGCGGTCTAACACCGTCTCTGTCCGGTGCAGTGTGGTTTACCCGTGCAAGGACGACAACCAGGAGAGACCAGCCAGAGCAGCTTTCGAACGAGCTCTTCAAGCTGCCAAGGATGCTCTTCAACTGTCGCGACCGCAAGAGGACACTCCAGGGGTTCAGTGCACTTCCTACAGCAGCAGGTGTCCGGTGGAACAAGATATCTAACACGTGTGACATGGTGCTTTCGCTCTCTATGCTATCAGCACTAGCGATTGCATCTCTTGCAGTGGGTCAAAACGGTCCGACTGTCTGGGCAGGACGAGCAGCTGCTGTCGCGAGCACTGCTACCTGGCTTTTGCTCACTTCTTCATGGTCAGGTGTGTCCCAGGCGCTTTTGCTCCTTTCACTGCCGCATGGTCTGCACGCTCCAAGGTTGTCGCTTGCCACGGCTCAGATGATGTGCTTAGAAGCAGATGCAGCAGCAAAGTCCATTGAAGAGGGGCTTCCGGTGGCACAGATGCCTGTCAGAGAATGTTGCCTCACTTTATCTCACTTTATTTCGCTTTTCAAATGATCTAGATCAACACACTTGTGCCTAAGGACCGTTGCCGATGCCTCTGCAGAAGCGCACTTCCTCCTCGTGAAATCGCAACTCGCCGAGTTCAACGGTGCCAAGCATCATCCCGAGGCAGGGCCGGGGCCGGGGCCGGCTTCAGTGAGGCTTTGTCTTAAGCGGGTCTGTTCTGTTCTCAGGCAAAGCAGCTGGCAAACGAGGCTCTGCAGCTGTTCACCACGCAGAGAGATGAATCTGGGGAAGCTGCAGCACAAGCAATCCTGAAGCGACTCACGCCGAAGACAATCGGTGTGAGACCGACAGATACTGGCGGACCACGCTACTATGCTGAGGGTGATGACGAAATGGAGGAATATTGGGAAGAAGAGGTGATCGAGGAAGGTGGTGGCGGTGGTGGACCTGTGGAGATTCAAGCTTACAGCGGGCCCAATCCAAGCGAAATTGTGGCTACTGTCAGCGATGTGGCACTAAGTTTGATAGGTGTTGAGACTCTCGATGCAGACGAACCGCTGATGGATGCAGGCCTTGACAGCTTAGCTGCCGTGGAATTTGGCAACACACTAGCCAAAGAGTTCTCCGGCGTGGCCTTACCATCGACTCTGATGTTCGATTTTCCTTCAGTCAAGCTGCTCTCGGGCTTTATCGATGCTAGCATGCGTGAAGCGCACGACAAGAGCGAGGCCCAGCGGGCGCAGAGCGCTGCAGCAGGAGGAGGAGGAGGGCAGAGGAGGACACGGATGGTCAAAAAGTTCCGACCGAAGCCCGGTGGTGCCCGGCGCAAGCCAATGTCCTTCAACCAGCAGGCGATGCCTGTGCAGATGGTCCCTGCCATTCCACAAGCGCCAGGAGCAGGAGGCCCAGCAGCCTCCCAGGCCGCCGGGGAGGTGGCACCTTACAAAGGCCTGGGCCTGGGCCTGCAACTAGTCCTAAGCTCTTCTCTCGGGTTTTCTAGAAGTTTCAGAGCCGAATTAAAGTCTTCTTTTGTGAAGGTCCCACGCTGGCGGAGATTGAAGAAGTTGTCAAAGACACTGCTTTGTCTCTCATCGGAGTTGAGTCCTTGGACAACGACGAGCCGCTGATGGATGCAGGTCTAGACAGCCTGGCTGCAGTGGAATTTGGAAATGCAATTCAGAAGGATTTCGTTGGTTTAACCATGCCGAATACGCTCATGTTCGACTATCCTTCCGTTAAGCGATTGACGGAGTTCATCAATGAAGGGTTGATTGAAGCGCACGGGAAGTGAGCGAAAGAGCAGACTTGCGGCCTCAGTGATCTTTCGGTCAACCTTCGTCTTCCACCACGCTCCATCTTCCGTGCGAGGGTGCACGAAGCCAGATCGTGTCATCCAAGCCGGCGCGCTGATGGCAAAAGGGAAATCTGCAGCTGTCGCTGTTAAGGAGAATTCGTGGCATCCGACCATTTGCCAATCTCACCGCAACGTCGGACATGTCCAGCAGCCAGGTCGGAGCTCGCAAGCAAGTCCAAGGCCAGATCGAGGACATGGTGGGCGAAAAGGCGCGATGCGGTGGTTGCAGTCGCTTTGATCGTGGTGGTTTATATTGCCAGGTCGACCCCGACGAAATCCTGGCGCTGGCAAAGTACCTGTCGAGGCCCCGTGCGCTTGGCCTGTCTGCGTTGACGTGTTTGTCTCTAGGAGTGAGATTTTCAGCCAAGAACTGCATGTAATCTTATACGCACCCCGCTCGAAGCATTCGATGCCCTGTGCTCGAGTTCTCTGGAAGTAGTTGGAAAATACGATTTGATTCAATTTCACAGAGCAACCAGAGTGTTTTGCACCATGGTAGCTGATTTTAACCCGAGCTGTCTGTGGTGTTGATCCATCTGAGACACTGAAGACCCAGGTGCAGGTCTCAAGAACAATCAAGTCCAGAGAGTGTACAATATGTCACAGCGTACCCGGCTTCATCGACGACCCCCCCCCAATTGCCTGCGACTCGAGAGTCGGATTCCGCAAGAACGACAACCGCCATAAGCACTATCGGTGTGCATCTGGCTTGGAGGAGTTTCGGTCATAGGTGTTACTGTAGATGCGGGAAGCCTTTTCAGGACGTCCAGACCGACTCAGCGAAGGTGTTCCTAGGTCCTTGTGCGAGATGTGAGTTTTTTGGCCCAAGCGGTATCTACCGAAGCTGTCCTCTTTCCGTAGTTGGGAAATCGTGAACCCAACCCCAAGAGAAGCGATGTTTGGCAAGCGCTGAACCATCAAAAGCCAAAGATGGAAGAACACCATGAGTGTTGAATTCCAATTTAGGGGTCTTGTGAGGAAGATCGGCATAAGCAGGAGGTGTCAGTAGTTGTCCAGTGCCGGAGTTCGCCAGGTTGGTTTTGGCTTCCATTGATGACGTCTTCGCGCAGGCGATGAAAATCCAAAACTGGTTGAACCAGATCACAAAGATTTTCTCCAAGTTGCAGGCGAGGGCGTGATTTCATTGTCAACAGTTGCGAGGGACGGCGTCCAGAGTTCGGACAGGCTCCAAACGCTTGGATCTCACCCGTCGGCCTGAACTGCGTGCAGCCTTACCGGAATGCGCGGAAAGCGGTGGTTCGCAGCAAGCGCCAGACGGCCTCTCTGGTATGTTTCTCTTCAGTTCTTGTGAGGGGAGCATGCTCCGTTGGCAGGTTACGTTGAAAACCGGCGATGCACCAACAATCAACCAGGCCCGCTTCAGCCGAAGTGCCGTTGTTAGCAGGCTAAGTAATCATGCGTTGCTCCGCGCATGGCCATGCCCCGTTCCAGATGCGGCAGAGAATGGGCTACCCACCGAACTTCATCCATTCACTTGATGCACAGGGCTTGGTTCACTTGTGTTCCCTGCTTTGGCACTCGCTTCCAAACAGAGGCCTCGCACATGATGATGGTTGCAGAGAGCTGCCAGCGCGAGGGCATGACGTTCGCGGCAGTGGTCGCCTTTGAGTCTCGCGTTCGACCTCGGTTGATGCATCTTCCGAAAGCTTAGGTACATGACTCGTTTTGGACACACGCCTGTGACACCGCCAAGCTGAATATGCTCACCCGTGCCAGAAGCTTGGTATTGTTGCAGACTTGCCATCGACCCCTTCTGGTGCTACTGCAGGATGCCTTCGTTGAGCTTCACAAAAGGCCTATCCTTGCTGAGCTGTACGAGGACCTGCGATGTGAGTACTCCAGTGACAACAACCTTAACAGACAGGACATGAAAGTGCACCTCGGTGGCCAAGTCCCTCCCCCTTTGCCAGAGCAAGGCCCGTGAAGACAAGTTTCTGTCGTCTGCACTGAGCTCACAGCGAAATAACCCCGAAGGACAACTGGATCTCGATCGCGTAAGGGACAGCTTGCGCCCTGCTCTGCTGCAGTGCAACTGGTGTTGCACACGATCTGCTCCACACTTCTATGTGTGTTGCCGGTGGACTCCTAGTTAATGGGTTCTTGCACCAACCTCACACCCGAACATCCTAGAGAGAGAGAGGTCACAAAGCGAGGAAACGTCCAGCTTGCATGTTAAATTGCGCAGGTACTTCTTTGCATGAAGCTGCATCTTGTTCGCGGCAACGCAGTGATACCGCCAGCCGAGTGCTGACAGATGGGCAATGCCCTTGTGTGCACTTGACTTGACTACTTCGCCAAGGAGAGCAGATGGAGATCTTCTGCCTGTCAGAGCAGCATGGGCGTTTTATCGTTTCCTAGACGGGAGCCCTGAGGCCCGGATTATGGCTGGTCCAAAGAGACCAACATTCCTTGAACATAGAACGAAGAAAATTGTGATTGAGGGAATTCTCTGTTCGGAAGTGCACTTCGACGAAGCCATGCCTGGGTGCGAATGCGTGATGTCCGACCCTTATGCTCAAGCATCGTCTCTTTAAATTTTCGTCGCTCCAGCAATGAAGGCTGGATCATCCGCTCATTCCAGTCCAAGAAGCTCCGAAGTTCTCGTGGCAGGTCCTCGAGTTGAGCCTGACAGAGGACCAGGTCACCTGGGTTGTCTGTATTGCCGCAACCCACCCTGCGCTTCGCTCCTCCTGAGAGCTCCTGAGGAGCGAACACAGCGCCTGCAAGAGTCTCTTGCCGAGCGGGAAAGAGGAGGTCCTCATGAGCAAACGAGGCCTCTCACGATTTCACGTCTTCACCTATCAGTGTTTGTGCCGCCATATGAAAATAGATAAATGCAATGTAGCTTCTTTGGCTCAAAATTTTGTCAGCGTGACTTGCCTTCACGCTCCTGATTGAACCACTTGGTCATGGGCCGCATGAAGATTTTGCCAGGATCACTCTCCTGGCTGTGCATCAGCCTTCTTTGCCTGACAACGGATGCGAATCACGGGTACAGGAGCTCGCGTAAGTGGCTTCCTCGCACTGCTCCCCAAAACTTAGTCACGGCAGATGCCTTGGTCTCTAAGGATGATCTCCCTGCTTCCTTTGACTGGAGAAGCGTGGGAGGGCGCAACTTCGTGACCAGTGATGTGAACCAACACATTCCTCAGTACTGCGGATCTTGCTGGATACATGGGACGACAGCTGCCCTGAATGACCGAATCAAGATCATGCGCAAGGGACAGTTCCCTGATGTGATGCTCGCACGGCAGGTCTTGATGAACTGTGTGCCCGATCCCAGCAATACCAGCGTTCCCCCGCCTGGTTGCGATGGTGGAGACCCCTGGATGATCCACCAATATCTGATGAAAAACGATGTTCCAGACGAGACGTGTATGCCATATCAGGCCCGAAACATGCAGTGCAATCCCTCGGACCAGTGCCGTAACTGCCTGCCGAAGCACGGATGCTGGTCAATCGACACGTGGACCGGCTATGGGGTGAGTTCATTCGGCAACCTGTCCGGGGAGGTTGCGATGATGAAGGAAATCTACGCTCGTGGGCCTATTGCCTGCTCCTTCGCAACGGATGCAATGTTCATGATGAACTACAGCAAGGTTGCTGCAGAAAACGAGGGCGTCTTCGTTTCCAACAAAACATACACCACAGATGATATCGATCACACTATGGAGGTAACTGGATGGGGTACGACGGCATCGGGAATGAAATATTGGATTATTCGTAATAGCTGGGGCACCTACTGGGGTAGCAACGGCTGGTTGAAGTTGAAGCGCGGTGTCAACATGCTACAGAGCGAGTCGGTGGCTTACAAGCTTGGTTCCAGTCTGTGCACCGAGCCCCGGGTTGAGCTGCCTGGGGGAGATGTTTGACGTGTTGGCTGCAGACACCTAGCTGAATGCATGCGTACGCACGTATGTCATTATGTCGGTCGGTGTGTGTGTGTGTGTGTGTTTTCATACATACATACATACATACATACATACATACATACATGCGTGCACACGTGCATACAATACCTACGTACTTAGGTACATACATACACAGACATACACAGACATACACATACATACACATACATACACATACATACACATATATACACACACATACACAGACACATACATACACATACGTACATATACATACATATACATACCTATACATAAATATACATACATATACATAAATATACATACATATACATACATATACATACATATACATACATGTGTGCATAACATTCCAGTCAATAGTCAAGAGTGCACAGACAGTTCGAGATGGAAAGTCTTGAACAAAACGACAGTGCGATAGGCATCGGCAACGGGTGCTGGGGTGGGAGGGCAGCCAGGAGAAGTGGGGGAAGGACTGGGATAAAGAGGGACATGCTGGCCACGTACCACACAGAGTCTGTGAGTAGAGTGCACCCCCAGCGCACCACGAACACACTGCGCCACTGCCGCTGATTTCTTGCCAAGGTCCGAGTGCGACTGGGCAATCCCCAGGTTTGGGGAGTTGGACGAAGTGCTTGCAGGGCGTGTCTTGGGCAGCTACATGTCGGGTACAACTACACAAGTTCATGATCCTGAGCTTCAAGCTGTTCTTGCGGCTCCTGCTGCCATGGTTGCGACAACCTCCACTCATCAATATCCAGAGCTGCCGCTGTTGGCATGCACTTTCTCTCTAGGTGCTGCTGTTGCGGTAGTGGCTTCGCGGCTGGTGAACCACCGGCGGAAAGCCAGATCCGTCAAAGCGGAGCCGCTTCTAGGTTAATCTTAGATAGCGCGATGAAGAGCTTGCAGAAAAAGGCGGTCTTGGCGTTTCGGGGCAGTGAGGCGCGGCATGTTCCGCCTGCACTCCGTGAGTCCTCAGCCTAAATTCCTTGGGCCCCCGTTGCCAGATCCAAGCCGTCACGCCTGAGGCATACTCGCCGTGGCCTTTCTTGCAGTTGTTCGAAGCTTGCGTGTACATACCGTTGAGCTTGCTGTTCCCTAAGCCATTCAGGCAGCTGCGACATTCTGGATTCCACCCTTGAGGCCCACATGTCAAAACCGGATGTCCGGAATATCAATGTTGAGGTAATCTAAAGCCTTGTGATGTGTGACAGCTTACGAGCAGGAGCCTTTGACATACTACAAGTCGTTGGAGCCTATCAAACCTCACTGGCCGCGTGCCTGGCGCAGGCTCGTCGTTTAAGCGTGCAGTGGTAGTGCAAGAAACTGCCAACAGCCATGAGTCTGACAGGCTACATTTGGTTGATGGCATTCGGGTCAGAGACATGGCGCGGTGCTAAGTCTAAGTGTCCCGACGGTGAGCGCAATCCTGTCCGCGGGTTTTCAGGACACCGTGGTGGTTGCCTCTCGCAATAGCCTCTCCAAGACGAAGAAGGGTTTGCTGAGGCCAGGTCCTTAGTGGTGCAGCGCACAGCGGCCATCTCTGCCCCTGGGCGAAGCAGGTCCTCCAGTGGAACAGTGACGTACTCCAGCACCCACCGCCTCAAGGACGGTTCGGCAAGATACGATGAAGTAGCGGTCGTAGAGCGAGAGAGTTCCTGGCAGGTGGACTTGGATGCGCAAGAGATCGCCTACATCCTAGGTGGTGGAGTGCCAGGCCTGGCAGCCCGTGGACTTGGCAACGAGAGGGCGGCACACAGAGGGTGCACGGAAGGGTGGTGCGGTCGCTTGTTTTTTCCGCTGTGCACTCCTGCCATTGTTGAGCAGGATGGGTTTACCATGTCTGAAAGTTTGCAGGTATGGTATCCGGTTGAGAGTTGCAGGGCTCCTGCTTGTAAGTGGCAGGCGGTGGTCATGCCTGGACACCCTCCAGGCGGCAAAGTCTTTATTACCTGGTTCGGTCAGCCAGTTTATGATAATCCCTGGAAGAGCCATGCCTGAAGCGAGAAATTGCTGGCCTTTTTAACAAGCGCTTCTGGAGTTTCATTGGCACCTGTAGACCCTCATTGCTTGACTGTTCTGGCAAAGCAGCCTCCATGGAGGGTAATGCCTCACTGGATTCATGTCTTGCCAGGGTTTGCAGAGAGTACGGCTGAGCATTGGTTCCGGCAAGGCTGGCTGTCGAATTCAAAACACGCACTGGCAGACCTGGTGTGTGGATGCACTACGACGTCTGCCAGCCTTGGTTGAAAGCGGTCCAGACTTTTTCACGTGCCCTGTGTCGCGCCCTGTGCCCTTGCAAGATTGGGTTGTCGTCCTTCCTCCTCCTGTTTCCGAAGACGTTTGAAGTGCTGCACGGCTGGAGTTGATGCAGATCGGTTTGTTCGTGTCCTTGCGAGATCGTGCGTCCGTGAAATGATGGGAAGTGCTGTGAGTGGCGATTTGTTGCGAGGTTCGGACCGGCGAACGAGTTTGTGCGCCTTGTGCGGAAGAACTGCCGGACTCTCCTTGATGACGTGGAGGCACCTACCGACATCTTACCGGAAGCGATCGCATGTCAATGTTGGCCAGGATGCGATGGTGCGCTTGGCAATGGGCCGCGAGGAATCATCAGACTCAATGCCCAGTGAGTCTTGCCGGAAGTGCTTGTCATGCTGAAGAGGACGGACGGATCCACTACAACATAGCTGACAGCGCGTCCCAGGATCCAGAAGATAAGGCAAGAGCAGCTTCACAGCTACAAAGTCATAGCTCAGCGTCAGTGCAGTCGGATCCAGCCCTCCTGGCCAGTGGGTGAAGCACATGAATGACCTGAGCTTCGCCAGCGCCAGTCCCAAGGTGGGCGAAAGATCAGAGCCCAGCCATACGGAGCCCAGCAGTGTGTCACAGGCTCACATTCTACCTCGCCTGACCACTCACCGACTAAAAGCTCTGGCCTAAGAGGAGGAACCGCACAAGTAAAAACTTGGATCAGTGATTCTCTGCTCTAAGGCGGCGTACATAAAGTCGAACGACTCGGCGGTGGCTCCGGAGAGGTGCCATCACGCCGCTTTTTTTGCCCCTCGACGTCGGGCATTCTGCGTCGTTCTGTTGCCCGTTGGCAATTCACTTGTTCCGTGACAGAAGCACCCGTCCGCAATGGCTCATGAACTGTCTTTTGAGACTTCTACTGCAGATGTCTGCCAGAAGGATGTTGAACCAGACACAACAGTAAGTCTGCCCCTCTTCCTGTGTAGTATCTGCGACGAATCTTCGTACTGAGACTGGATCTGGATGCGTGTGCAACGCAACTTTGTCAGGAATGTTCTGTCTGAAGCATACAACTACCCGGCAGGGCATGGAAGCTCTGTGGTAGACTTGCTAGCAAGCCATTAAGCGATGTTTGGCACCACTGTTCTCTTAGATTGATCATGACTGTGTGACTTTGACCTCAGCGACATACATGCACATGACGTTCACGCTTGCCACTCCAGAATGTGTAACTGATGATGCGTCAGATGCCAGTGCAGGACATCCAGATCTGACGCTTTAGGCGCATTGGATTCCTTCAGGGAGCTGTTCCAGTGGAATTCTTTTTTGCACAGACGCTTTCGCATGCTGGGCCTGAACAGGATTCGGCAACCTCTGAGAGACTCTCGCTCTGTTTCACATGCTTAGCACCGTAGGTGCGATGCTGAAGATCGCATGAGTAAACGTCTTGCCTTGCCGGTATGTGCATCAGACATGTCAGACGCCCCAGTAACACAAACATATGAGCTGCTCCATCAGGATGTCCGGCATTCCGAAAGCTGGCTGACTTCACAAAGACCGTGTGAGGAGACATATTGTCATATTGTTTCTCCGGCTGAGATATGGTCGCAGCACGAGCATCAACGCAGACACCCACGGAACCGGAGAGTCAGAGGCAAAACAGCACTCACAAGATCGGCAATTTGCGGAGTATTCTGCATGTAGCCTTCAAGATTCAATACCCTTCATACATTCCGTTGCAATGGAGACCGAGCGCACCTCAGATTTGGCGGAAGTTGCGATGGTCAGATGTTTCCAAGCTCATCTCCCAGCATCAGGACACGTTGCCATATGATGGCGACGTAGCAGCATGGGACGTTTGGAAGGCCAGTGTATCGCATGCACAGCCACAAAGCAGCGCAATGGCTTGCCAGGTGCCAACCTATCAATCTGGTTGCAAGAACCAGACTTTTGAGGCAAAACCTGTTTGTTGTTTGTCCTCCACCATTCTCGCTCTCTCTCTCTCTCTCTATCGCTCTGTCTCGTTGAATTAAGGGCCTCATACTTGTTGGGGGTTGAGGGTCGTGCCTGCCGCGGACATGGTGCAAAGGGTTTGCACTTGGGTTAGCGCCGTGTTTACGCAGACTCCCTGCTAGCCACAGAGCGGGCGGCGTCCCTCCAGCCTGCACGGAAAGCTTCAGGTTTGTGAGGTCCTCTTGGGCAAGCCCGGATCCTTTGTTCCAGGGATGGTCCCGTGCAGACAAGAGTGGCGCAGTGGGTACCAAGTGCCGCATTGAGAACTTAACTGCAATCACCTACCATCAACCTGGATCCGGGTGGAATGCCAAGGAGTTTGCAGCCTTCAGCCAATGATTGCGGAATCCGAAACCACAAGGCTGAAAGATTACCCTAAACCCTAAACCCTAAACCCTAAACCCTAAAAAAGCCTGAGGTACGGTTGGAACAAGATCTACATCGTGTCTGGAGATCCGGGTCTGTACGAAGCCGAAGGCGAAGGACATGCAACGGCATTTTTGTTTCCGGAGTTTAGGGCTTCGAGTTTTAGGCTTCCGGGCTCAAGGTGACCTATATCGTCCGGGAATATGTCCCGAAAACCAGCACGGAAAAACCTTCCCACAAACGTAAGTACCTGCATGCCCTTGGTAATTTGCAATATGAAAATCAGGTACACGCGTGCCAGGTAGTTTGCAGGTACATGCGTATAATGGCCATCAGAACTTGACATCCATGTATCAAAAAGACAACGAAAATGAAACAAGGTTCCCCAAAACAAGTAGTGGGAGTAGCAGCAAAACGTGGAAACAACAACAGCGGCATGCTGCTACTACTCTACTTCTACTCGTGCTGCCCCCAATGCTGTGGCCGCTCAGCCATGGCACTGAAATCAACAGTGTCAAACAAGCTCAAGTCCCATACCTTCTGAAACTTAGAATTGCTAGCTCATGTTTTAAAGCCTGACCTAAGCTCCAACCGACTCTGTCAACTCCAGTGCATGTGTGAGCTCCTCAGTACAACACGCAAAGCGTACGATCGTTCTTGCATAGACCTCTCTTAACCCCTGGGGCCTAAATCCTAAACCCTGAACCCCAAACTCCAAACCTGAAACGACCCAGCCCCAACCCCCGAACCCGAGCCTCCATGTCGCAGGACTTGTCGCTGAGTTTGAGAAGCTGGGGCTTCGCTGCTGGGCGAGTGTTTCAGGGGGCTTAGGGTCTGGGGCTTGAAGATTTAGGCGTTAGGGTCTAGGGTTTTGGGTTTAGGATTTAGGGGTGAAGTTTAGGGTTTGGCTCATAAGAAAGAAGGATTGTCTGAAGATTTAATTTCGGGGCCTTAATAACTACCTATACTATTTTGGGGGTTCGTGATTATAACTCTAGTATAGAAACCCTGAAAACCTTATTCTACTTATTAAGGCCCCTACATTAGGGAGTTTGGGTTTCGGGTCTGTGCATGTGGTCGCAGACTCCAGACCCGATCAAGCGCTCAAGTCAAAACCCACCCAATCTGCCACTTACGATTCCAGCACCCCCTTATTATTTATGATGATTCACCCTGAACCCTAAACCCTAAACCCCTAAACTAGTAAACCCCTAAACCCCTAAACCCCTATACCCCTAAACCCCTAAACCCCTAAACTCCTAAACCCTAAACTCAACCCTCCAGGGTCCAGGGCTTCGGGTGCGAACGGTTCATATTGAGTTCTGCCTGTGCTGAATCAGCTGGTCCCCTTGCAGCCCCTTATACTAAAGCAGCAGTATCCCGAACCTTGCAGGATAAGCTTCCGTGTGAGACGCTGTTTATCCGAAGTCATGGATTTGGATTCGGGGTTTTGGGATCATTGCTCAGGGTCTACTGTTAGGGATGTGGAATTTCGGGGACTGGGGTGTTGCTACTTTAGGTACCTGGGCTGATGGCCCTTCAGGATTTTATCTTTCGACCTGGAAGCAGGGCGGATTTCACCCCGACGTTGATGCCTTAGTACTTGATTCTCGTCCTTCTTCCACCCCTTGAATCGCTGAACCTTCAACCGGGACCCTAACCCCCTAAGCCTTAAACTCGCCCTAAACCCTAAACTCCTTAAGATCCCGAATCCCCAAGCCACAGCCGCCCAGAAAGCGAGTACCTCAGCGCTGACCCCACCGATCAAGCAGAAGCTTTGATGCAGCGGGAGAGTAGGGCAAAGGGGTTATGGGGGTTTGGGTTAAACCCTAAACCCTAACCCTAAACCTTGGGTTTTGGGGTTTATTCAGGGGTTCGGGTTTAGGGGTCTGGGATTCAGGGTTTGGTGGTCAGGGTTCAGGGCTCTGGGCTTAGGGGTTAAATTTTAAATAGGGGTAACACATAAGACCCCTAATCTCTAAACGGTAT
>CAJNDV010033336.1:33670-35552 GCA_905221635.1 Symbiodinium sp. CCMP2456
GGGTTTAGGGTTTAGGGTTTAGGGTTTAGGGTTATAGGGTTTATTGTTTAGGGCCTATCTCCTTTTTCCGTTGGATTGAGCATGGCCTAAGCCTGACACTCTAAACAGTAACTCACACTCTGAACAGTAACTCCCTAAGAGGAGAGGATGTGCCTGAGGGGCCGCTTTTGGCCTTTTCGGGCTTAGTTTGCTCACAACCCTAAACCCTTAACCCTAAACCGTGGGTTGTTCTGGGCTATATAAGCCTAGAGCTTCAAGGGCCTTACCCCTTGTGGGTTCTAAGTTGTAGGGTTGAGGGTCTGTGACCCTTGGGAGTGTGTAGGCTTCAGGGTATCCTGCTCCAAGCCGTTTGCATGTACCCTTTCCTACACAGGCCCTAAATCCTAATTCACCCCAAAACCCTATAATCCTCAACCCTGCACCCCTAAACCCTAAGCCCCTAAACCCTAAACCCCAAACCCTAAACCCCTAAGCCCTCAACCCGAAACCCTAAATCCTAATTCATCCTAAACCCTAGAAATCCTAAAGCCGAAGCCCCGGTCTGCGGACTGAAAGGGGTCATTGCACTTCATAGAGAACAATAAACCGTATGGTTTAGGGTTTAGGGGTTTAGGGGTTTAGGGTTTAGGGTTTACGGTTTAGGGTATCTCCCAAACACTGAAACCGGAAACCTAAATCTGCAGGAGGTTGCACCTTGATCACCTCGTCTCCTGTTTTTGTCTACGAAGCTTTTGAGCTACCAGAAGGCATAAGCAGCAACTGTTCAGGGTGTAGGGTTTCAGGGCTTTGGGTTTGGCCCGTAATAATACAGTCCAAGTAGAGAGAAACCCTTGCCCAGGGCTTCAAAAGGTTTTTGTTGGCAGCGTTTTTGGGTCTGCGGGTACGGGTTCTATACGGATTCTTGTGCTGAGGGTTTTTGTGCCTATGCCAATATTGCATTTTATGTTCCCATCGATTCTATAAGGAGCCAGTATACTATGAGCATATCGTACCCCGAGACCTGTTCGAACAGGCAGTGGCTTCGAGAGGACGTCTCCGGAAAGACCCTCCGCGATGCCTTCCGGGCCCTGCGGCAGATTGAACCTAAATCCTAAATCCTAAACCCTAAATCCTAAACTTGAACCCTATATCCTATCCTTAAAACCCAAACCCCTAAACCCCTATTTACATCCGTAGGTTGAGTTTTGACTCTACACCCTTAAAACTGAATTCCCCCCCAAAGCCGTCGTTTTCGGTGTTGCAAGCCTTTGGCTTTTAGGGTTTAGGGTTTTAGGGGTTGCTAGGGCTTTGGGTTGAGGGTTTTAGGGGTTGCTAGGGTGTAGGATTTAGGCTTTATGGCTTTATGGGTTGCTAGGGTTTAGGGCTTTAGGGTTTTAGAGGTTGCTAGGGTTTAGGCTTTAGGGCTTTATGGGTTGCTAGGGTTTAGGCTTAAGGGTTTAGGGGTTGCTAGGGTTTAGGCTTTAGGGTTTTAGGGTTGCTAGTTAGTCAAGCCCGCATAGGACACATTGAAATGTCGTTCCTTCTGTGAGCTAGCTTGTTCTATGGTAGCATTGTTGCTTCAACCAAGAATCAATAGACTTTGCATAGTGATATAGTGGGGCCATGCATAGCCTCTTCTTTGGGATGCCGACTATTTGAACCCTCCAAATTTCTCAACCTGTAATTCCAGTTCAAGGTTATGCCCCAAGAAATCTACACCCCTACAGGTCAGGGTCTAGCTTCGGGTTTCAGGTTTGGGCTATGGGGCCTAAACCCTGAACCCTAAACCCTACAAGCCCTAAACCCTAAACCCTAAACCCTGAACCCTAAACCCTAAACCCTAAACCCTAAACCCTAAACCCTAAACCCTAAACCCAAACCCGCCAAACCCTGAACTCTAAAC
>CAJNDV010033337.1:4455-20136 GCA_905221635.1 Symbiodinium sp. CCMP2456
CTACTACGCACCGGGCTCACTGGGCGCCTTCCAAGAAGAATCCATCATTCAGGGCCAAAAGCTGTGGGGGGACAAACTACGTAGTTTCAATGCAGTTCAAAGACGTCGGAGTTGAGCCAACATGCAGAAAGTAGCGTAAATACCAGTGAATTGTGTGCAGTCATGGCAAGTTTTGGCATCAATGGTTTTCGGGCCAATGGCGCGCATATTTCTTTGGGATTTGTTGGTGGGTACCCGGCATGCCAGTGATAACAACGCGCTCATGTTGCACATGTCGTTCTGAGAAGACTTTACTTTGTATGCAATCAGAAGTCGCAAACCCAACTCCTTTAAAGAACTATCTAAACTCCACCTGCGTATACAAGCACACACTGATGTGAGTGCTGTGTATCAGGGAGAGTAGGAAGCGCCACTGGGCAGAAAGAAAAGCTAAGACCTCGAAACAAGAAAGCCAAAAGAAATAAGTGCATCGGGGCTGCCCAGTAACGTGCTAGAGTTGTGTAGTCATATGCTTGTCTCGAGGCCAAGCATGACTCAGGCCACTATCTGGCGAAACTTCAAATGGCTCACTTCGGAGATAAGACGCGCGTTGCATAATGGTTTAATTCTCATTCCGGTTATGTTAGTGGTTTAGTTTCTCCTATTTTTGTGCGACGACATGAGACGACACGGGCAACAATGGATCAGGCACCGACGACAAATCTTTTGTTGATCATTCCCGAGTCACTAGTCGGTAGTTCGAGATAGCAGCCCACTTCAGGCGCAAGACCCGGATGCTGCAACCACCTATCAACAGCATTAGCATGACCTAAAGCAGGTCAGCACGCATCCGCACGACAGAACGATGAACTTTTCCGATCGCCATGTTCCGTTTCTGTTTTTTTGGCCGTGTTCCTGAGCATGGTTCTGCTGCTGCGACAAGAAGGAGGGCCACTGCCGGCTGCTTTGGGCAACTTCCTGCGGTTACCCGTATGGGAAATCGAGTAGGTGCTGGAAGCAGTTGTGGACGCTGGAGATCCTGCAAGCGCAGAAAGCCAGATCTGCTGTCCGCGACCTTTGCAAGAAGCCCAAAGTGTGAGCTGTGCTTTCTTCTTCGAGCTGCTTTAGCTGTGGTGGAGCAAGCACGTCATTTAGCATCCCCCACCCCCCTCCACACCTCGGGAAGAAAAATGAGAGCATAACCGAACATCCGAGAGCAAAATACAGGAATCAGTGGGGGCACCGAGTGGGCCCAGTCTCTACTACTACTACTACTACTACTACTACTACTAGTACTACTTCTACTACTACTACTACTACTACTACTACTACTGCTACTACTGCTACTCCTGCTACTCCTGCTGCTGCTGCTGCTGCTGCTGCTGCTGCTGCTGCTGCCGCTGCTGCTGCTGCTGCTGCTACTGCGATGCCAGGTAACGTATTCGAAGATGCACAAACAGAGTCCCCAGCATTGAGGACGACCGCGGCATCCAGCTTTGCCTGCGGTCCCAGGCTCTGCAAGAAGCTTTCGTCAGACCCGCAGAGGAGCCCTAAACCCTCGTTTACACAGCTGAACGTTTTGGAAGACAGCTAAGCCGTGAGCTTTGTACATGCTGGGCATCTTCAGGTCGAGAACCTGCTGCACAGAGCTGGCTGAAGATCATCGCAACAGTGGCCATGCCAAGCCGGACCCGGTTCTGTGAAAGAAACAATCGCAACTAAATAGCTACCTGTACCACACCATGCGGTGGAAGCGCTCCTCCCATCTGCGTCCGTAACGGGTACCCTTTCGAGCAACGACTTGCACCAGGTCTGTACGAAAGCTTAAACGAACAGGGACGTTTGATTCTTGCAAACCCTGACCCAATTTCGCACACAATTTTGCAAAGGCCAACCCCACCTCCACGAGCCCGGCCCCCCAGTCCCACCTGTTGGACCTCCTTTGAGTTCTCAGTAGAAGACGAAGCCTCGTTGATTTTGGACTTTAGAGGGCAAGCTTACTGGTTTCAGGGATCGGGATGCGGGGAGAGAACAGTATACTACGCTTTTGTGCATTTGGCACATGGTGAGCTCTGAGCGCAGTCACAAGAAGTTGAACAGAGCATGCAGCCACTGCAAAGAAAGGGTGGGGAGCTCCCGTATGGCCGTCATTCTTTGGCGCCTTGGGCCAGCGTTGTTTTAGCTCGTTCGGAATCAGCGAATGCAGTCGTCTTTGTCAAGATGATCGCACCTGCTGTTGTGAGGCCCACAACCTCAAATCCTGTGCAGCCTGAAACTGTGGCACCCCGCCGCGTCGACCTTTCGTGGTGCGGACGAGGACGCCTGTAGGCTTCAAGGTGGAGGCATGAGACCATGAGAATCAAGGAAGACTGCTCAGAAAAGATCTTACGAACCAGATAACATACACAGAAACTTGACGGCTAAGGAAACACTGCAACTATATTGAGCATCTCCGAAAAACTTCGAACAGCGGAGTTCTCCCGAAGTCCTGAACCCTGAATGGCTTCCGTAACATCCTCCATCGGGACGCAAACTTCGGGCTAAGACTCCAAACTTTCAGCACTTCATCACACAACCTGGAATTCCGTAAGGCATTACTACTGAACGCCTGAACCCCCCCTTACCCCCCCAAAAAAACTCAACTCCTGCACCCTAACCTCCGAATCTCCCAACGATCTCATGCGTAGAACCTTTATGGGAACTCTTATGGGAACCTTCATCAGAACTCATAAAAGCGTAGTCAACCGTTTTCGAAACCCTTACAGTCACTTTTTGGACGCAGGCTTGGCCTTGGACTTGCTCGGAGCTTCCCTGGGCAGCAGCTGCGTGAGGTTCGTTCCCGGTATGGGGCTTAGGGGCTGAGGGATTACAGAGTTTAGGGGTTCAGGGTGTCTAGGTTGGGTTTAGGGTGTAGGGTTTGGGGTTTGAGGATTAAGGGCTGAAGGTTTATAGGCTTTGGGGGATTTAAGGCTCAGGGGTTAAGAGTTGAAGGTTTTAGTTGAAGGTTTAGGGCCTAAAGGCTTCAGGGTTTAGGGCTTGGGGTGTAGGGGCTTCAAGTTGTAGGGCTTAGGGTTACGATTCAAGGGTTAGGTGCTTCCGGCTGTTAGGGCTTTAGGTTTCTTGTGGGTTTGGGGTTTTTCGGGCTTGGAGCGTCGGTGGTTTAGGGCTTTGAGATTCGGCCTTATCAGTAAAGATCTGGCCTCAACATCAGCATCAGTCATCATCACCCGCCGTCATTGCTTGAATCTGTAACAGCATGATGACAGCACTAGCAGCGCGATGATTAGTCACCATAGTACTGGTCGTCGTGATCTGAATCCGCGAACCATGCATCAATGCTCAGCACTCTTTGGCACCGAAAAACCGCCAGCACCACTAACTCCCTCCAATTCCCCTGCCAGCTCATGGTGTAAGTTGGTAGACAAGTCTGGAGAAGCATCAGATCAAGTCGAATCCGGAGTCGATGGATGGAGCCCAAGCGATAAGACCCAGTGAGAACTACAGACCACGGCTGCAGCTCTACGTCTGAGACGAGAGAACTGACCAAAAGAAGGTGGCCACTTCTGCGGAACTTTTCCATCCCCAAAAGCCTGCAAATAAAGGAGCCCTCGGTTTCCAGTATTCAGTATTCCTGACCTCCACCAACATCGCGCTGAGGCTGAGCCCATGGCTGCGCAGCCGCAGGATTCTTTGAAGCCGATGCCTGGAGGTGCCTGAGGCCCGCCTTCTTCTGCGGATCCAACCTAGGGGGAACAAGGGCTCGGTGTTGTTTTGATGTGGTCCTTGGGTGTTCGGGAAAGTTGTGAAACTCGAGTTGTAAAACCCCTGTATGTTAGACCCCTAGCTTCCTTTTCTGGAAACCCTAAACATCCGTAAAGCATAGACACTTGGAAAAGCACATGAACACCGGGTTCAGCAGAATTAGGGCCGCTACCCTCAACAGATGTAGAGCCACTAGACTGTAGGTGGACCCGAAAGCCATCCGAAAGCCTGAAGCAGAGAACAAACTCCACTGTAGTTCCTCCTGCATCCCTTGCTGAGGAGGCGGCTCCGCGAGAAGGTGGAGCTGTTCCGACGTGTCGCCAATGTCGTTGGCGAGGCCCTTAAGGAAGGAAATCACCTGGGTTTTGCTGGGTTTTGGGGGCAGGTCTTGGCTCCCTCCGTGTCGGTGCCTTTGTAGTAAGGGTCCTTGGGGTCCCACCGGGTTCTCGCTTCTCGCTTTTAGGGAGCTGAGGTTCAAGTAGATTCGGAGGCAGCAAGCTTTGCGGCAGGCCTCAGGCGAATCATGCCGGGCAATCGGCTCTCATCTCTATGTCCAAAGCTAGGGGGGGCTGCCCTGTCTTGTTTCTTAATCATCTTCCGAACTCTCTCCATGCGGACCGTGACCGGAGCAGAAGCTGAAACTGGCCCCATGCGACAAAGCTCTGAAAAATGAACCCTCTCCGGCTCTGAACAGAAACCTTCAACCCAGAACCAATCTCAAAGACATAGGAATGAGAACCGCGCGTCCTCGTCGGGATTTATGGCTTCGATCTCCTGCAAGGGAGGGACGGGCCAATGGGATGAAATCTAGCCGAGGTCTTTTCGAAGGCGCTTTGACTCACGGCCAGCTTGAGCATCGACTTTCTGTTGATTAAAGGGAGGGTCAGTGTAAGTTAAGGGACCAGTCGGGTAGCTCATAGTTTCCCCGACAAGTTGAAGCCTGCAACATCCTGAAGACACGGAATTCTCGAACCCCAGGCGCGGCTCTAATGGAGGGCCTTATAAATTAATTATTAGACTAGGGCTTCGGTGTATATGATAGTATACTTGGAAATCAGACACCCTAAGGAATAACCCTAAACCCGAAATCCAAAAAACTAAACCATAACCCCTTAAGACCCCGACTCCTAAACCCCTAAACCCCACAAGCCCTAAACCCTAAGGAATCATAGTGATTTTTCCCCGATCCCGAAATGCACAAACTCCATTAGACGACTGCGGAGCTTCCGAGCCTGCAGATCCCAGCCGCGGAAGTTGTACAGCGCAGGGATAGACTCAGCACGCAGGGACAATGAGAGAGAGAGAGACACACACATACATACATACATACATACATACATACATACATACATACATACATACATACATACATACATACATACATACATACACACATGTACATGTGTATGTGTATATATATATATATGTGAAATATAACTGTATTTATTTTGTTTGTTTATACTCTAGTTATATATATATATATATATACGTATATATATACACATAATATATAGAGAGAGGGAGAGAGTCTTAAGGTGCAGGAACCATGGATGACGATGAAGCATGGTCTGTGCACCATGTGCACAATGAGTATTCTGCCAGATATGGTAACCCTAAACCCTAAACCACTCAAACGCTAAGATGTACCAGTCATAGGTTCTTTCTAAACCCTAAACCACTAAAACGCTAAGATGTACCAGTCTTAGGTTGCTCGTCCCTCCCCGAGGCCGCGACCAGGACGTCAGAGACCGTCTGCCAGGCACCTACCTCCCAAACAAGATGGCTTTTTGGCTTCCGGTTTATGTTCTGCCTTTTTTAAGTACCGTATCAACAACCACAACCACTACCACAACCACTACCACTACTGTTGCAGCGTGCTGCTGTTGCTGCTGCATCACTGAAGACCTACTACCACCAGCACTAGCATCGGGCACAGCAAGTGCTACGTGAACGTACAGCCCCACTCGAAGCTGCT
Source organism: Symbiodinium sp. CCMP2456 (assembly GCA_905221635.1). Taxonomy (NCBI): domain Eukaryota; class Dinophyceae; order Suessiales; family Symbiodiniaceae; genus Symbiodinium; species Symbiodinium sp. CCMP2456. The sequence continues at coordinate 10,172 of CAJNDV010033337.1, forward strand.
TTGCGAGGCCTGGTGCTTCACGAACTCTTTCCAGTCCTCATCCGCCCAAAGCTCCCTGACAGCGTGAGGAGTCATGATATGGCGTTGCAGAAGGCTCTTTGCGGCTATGCTGATCCGGAAGGTCTTCCTCGCTGCAGGTTGCTGCATGCTTACCTAAAGCACACTATTGGGCGATGACTGCTTGCCATCACACGAGAAGCACGTTGTTGGCTGATGTGTTTTCATGGAGAACAAAGTCCGCTCCTCGTGCTTCACAGTCCGCTACAGCATCGTAGTCAGCATCCTTTTCAGGCCTCTTCAGCATCATTGACCATCGCATTATCACTATCTTCATCTCCATTACATCACCATCATCAAAAGCCCAAGAGGCTGGCCAAGCTCTCGATTTTTCCGAAGGCCACTTCTGGAACCTGAAGGCCAATGCTGGAGCGGTCCGCCGTGGCGCCAAACGCGCAGTCCCGACTAAGTGACAGTCTAGGCACGGCGAGTGGCTGCAAATCCTTCCTGCACATTTCTTCTACATGGGTGGTTGTCAAAATTATGGTCCCTGTTTGGGTCTTTATTATAATACGGCACCTATTATTTAGGGTACCCCAAAAGGGACCATAATTTTGACAACTATCCACATGGACATGGCCATTTTGGAGGATTCACAGCCAAGCGGGGCAGCTCGAAGGTCTAGTTGGGAGTTTCTCAAGTCCAGGGGACTCTGAATTAGAAACCTAGGTTTAAGACTATCCTCACTACAAGGATCCCAGGAGTTTCACAAGATCCAGGGGACCCTGAATTACAACCCGAGGTTTAAGACACTCCTCACTACAAGGATCCCAGGAGTTTCACAAATCCAGGCGACCCTGAATTAGAACCCTAGGTTTAAGACACTCCTCACTACAAGGATCCCAGGAGTTTCACAAATTCAGGCGACCATGATTTAGAACCCTAGGTTTCAGACTATCCTCACTACAAGGATCCCAGAATCATGGACCCCTGAATTCTGGGAAACTCCCAAGTTGTCGAGCTGCCGGAACCTGTCCTTTGTACAATTGCCCTGCTGAGCAAAGGCGCTCTGAGCTTAATGTAGGGGCCTTATAATAATTAGAATAGGGTTTGGGGGGGTATATTATACTACAACCATAATAAGGAATCCCCAGAATAGTACTGGCAACTATTTAGCCCCCTTTATTAGGGTTTACGGGTTCAGCTTTGGGGGTTTCAGGGGGTTTGGAGTTTAGTGCTTGGGGCTTAGAGTTTAGGTGTTTGGGTTTGGAGGCTGCTCCAAGGTCCTCCGGCTCATGAACTTGTAAGGGTTTAGGGTTTAGGGTTTAGGGTTTAGGTTGTATACCTGGTGTTCTCTGTAACAATAAACGATGAAGGTATCCTCGAATGGGAAAACTTCAACAAGTGCTATCCTGTCCCGGTTGCCAACCACTGCCCTCTTCTGTAACAGAACGCGCTGCCCTTTTTCGTTGAGCGACCGGACCCTAAACTGCCAAGCCTTCAAGCCCTAACACAGCCCTGAATGTCCCAAAACCCTAACTCCCCTATACTCGGAAGCCACACTTGTCAGACCACCAGCGACGTCTCGGCCACGCGTGCCGTCGTCGCTGCAAGGTTCACACCGCAACGTCCAGTTCCCCGCTCCTGGGTTGGGCTTCGGGAACGCGGTAGGGTTGGTAGAGCATTCAATAGGCGAAAATACGCACCGCCAGGGCGTACCATACTGTTTTTTGTTTCGGGTTTAGGCTGTGTAGAGTTTAGGGATCATGGTTTGTGACAACCTAGGCTTTCCGGGTTTGGTGCTTGGGGCTTGGGGCTCAGCCAAGGTATAGGCTTTGAAAGGTTGACAGATATTGAGAGTCCTAAACCCTAAACCCTAAACCTTAAACACTTAGAACCTGAAACTTCCGGTAATGCCAGGCTTTAATTGACAGGCTTCTACTCACCCTATCTCACCTTATCCTCTACACCGCCTAAACCTACAGATACTCAAACCCTTAACCCGACACATCCACAAATTGCCGAAATCTGGACCTTCATTTCCGAAATACTGGAGGCCTGCAAAGGTAAGATTAAGGATCCCTTTTTGTTCGGCCTCTTATATTCCCACCTACCTTCACCCCACCTTGGAGCCCGTTGAAAAGACTGACTGCCGGAGCATACTCTACAACCCCTAAACCTTAAACCTATAAACCCTGAAACCCTAAACCCTAAACCCTAAATCCAAAAAAACCTAAAACCCTAAACTCTTCATAAAACCCTAAACTGCCGATGTAAGGCGCCAAGCGGAAGAAGCCTTTCTCGCCCCAGGAGGTGCCCCAGGAGTTCTTGAGCCTCGGGGTGGCTACAGCTTTATGAAGCTCCAGGGGACTTCATGCGTTAAGGTTTCAGGACTTAAGCTCAATTTAGGGTTTAGGGTTTAGGGTTCATGGCTTCGGATTCGGGATTCAGGGTATAAGGTTTAGGGATTAGGACTGATTTAGGTTTAGGGCTTAGGGCGTCAAGGGCCGGGGGGCTTCAAGAACAATGTGGGGAATCTCACCCACGCGGCTCTGATGCACGTGCCGCTGCTGTTTCACCGAATCGTGCGACATCCTAAATGCTATAAACCCCTATGTGGTGATAATGCATGCCAAAGGGTTGAGGTGTGTAGGACCGGACGAGGACACTGATGAGGGCGAATATGATAGGACGAGGATGCGGACGAGGATGAGGATGATAAAAATGATGATGATGCTAATCGTGCTGTTGATAGGGTTACAGTGACGGTAGCGGCCATGGTGATAGCATCGCGGTGACCATGATGATGACGCGCTGACGAAGACGATATTGATGAGCAGGCCAAGCAGGACCGCAGCAGTAGTGCCAATAATTTCTGCCGCTGTTATAACTAGACACGCGATGACTGCAGCAAGCTAGTCACTGCTAGTATGTCTTGATGATGGTGGTAGTGAAGTCGACGATGAGGCATAAGTGTCATAACCCTCTTCTTCGCATTTCGGGCCAAGTCGCCTCCAGTAGGGCTTCGTCTTCCCCAAGATGTCACGGTCCTTGCGGGCGGATTCAGGGACTCGTGGGTGCAAAGCCCTCGGCTCGGTGTTGAAAACCTGGGAATAACATAGAGGCCCTAATAATCAGAGTAGGGTTTTGGGGTATCTTATGCTGTAATTATAATAAGGAACCCCCAGAATAATATAGGTAATATGTTTAGGCCCCAACATTATTGAAAACCTGGGGTAAGACTCCTGACCGTAGCCGACCAGCAGCACTGCATGGTCCAAACCCAGGATGCCTCGGAAGCGCTGCTGCTGATTTGACTGGGGGGGGATAGGACCCTTACAGTAACCTTCAAGTAACCCTGGTAGCAAACCTTATGTTATCGTAGCCGATATGGAAATCCTTACAGTCACCCTATAATAGACCCGAAACCCTTAAGGGCGGTCGAGGCTTCAAGGCGACAGGCCATGCAAGCCACACTGCGCAAGCCGCAGAAAGCAGTCATCACCAAAACCCAGAGAAAACCCTGAACCACAGGGCTGCACAGATTTCAAGATCTCAGTCTTGACTTGGCACCGTATCATGACTTGTAACCTCGAGGGGCATGGTTTCGATGCTTGATACCACGCGGTAGGAAAGCCTTTAAGCCACTCCCACAATCCGAAGAAGTCTGGCACGAATACGGGCATGATCCCTGCAAAAGCACTGCAGCTTCGCAATCCGTGACCCACACGCGCCCGAAGCTATCTTCGGCGTGCTTCCGTCTCCTTCAACTGCAACATGCTCCTGGCCCTGAGGTTCAAGCTTTAAGGCCTTCAGCCACCAAGACACTTGATGGAAACCTAGATCCAAACAGACAATGGGGTGAGGAGGCTCAGATGAAGTCGAGCTGCCAGATCCTGGATCAGGCTGACAACCAAAGACGCCACCTGATGTAGAATTTCGACTTTTGCTTTAAACCCTAAACCCTAAGGACCCAGCAGGTTCTTGTGTGGTTCGGTGTCTTCATGTACTTGGGGCTCATGCTTGGGCTCAGTGTTGAGACGGGCTCATGCTGCTTCCGCTATGAACGACAGCAGGGGTAATGTACAACGACCAGTATAATATAGGGGCCTAAATATTTACCAATACTATTTTGGGGGTTCCAAATACGGTATAATGGGCACCGAAACCCTATTCAAATTATTTCGGCCCCCATATTAGGTCCGAACGAACAGGGAGCCGGAGGTCTTTCTCGAATCTGAGGACTGGGATTCAGAACTGCGCGCCGAATCAAACAGGCTTGGGAGTAGTGGGAAGTTCTAGTTTGCCGTTCGTCCCAACGGTCCTAGTCACCCCAAAGCAAACACAAGCGCCAAGCTCAGTTAATGGTATTATATATACTATAATGGCCTTGATAATTAGAAACAATGTTTTGAGGTACATATATAATGTACTATAGCTATAATAAGGAACCCCCAAAATAGTATTGGTAACCATTCGACACGGACCTGTAATGCAGTATGTGCGGCAAAGTGTCATACACTACTGTCTCTCATCAGGATGACACCATGCATCATGCAGCATACTTGTAACAACGAGCCCTGAGGACACGTAATGTAAGGACCTTCATAATTAGAATAGGGTTTTGTGGGTTCCTTCTAAATATAGTATAGTATTTCCCCTAACCCTCTTCTAATTATTACGGCCCCTATATTATGGGTAATTATGCTGGCCACTACATTAAGGGGCATCCCCCTTCGACTTGGGACCTGCCTCGCCAAATGCCGGAGTGATAGAACTGCAAGCTGTCCTTGGCTGCCAGTCGCCACTACTCCCCTCATGATGACTTTTAAAAACGTCTTTATTATAACCATCAGAAAGGTGACTTATAAAACAATGTCTTTATTGCCACCAGTATCGCTGGTGCCTTGTTTATCATAGTTCTTGCCACCAACATTTGCATGCTACCCATCTGCCAAGCCTAGACCCGGACCAGACCACTCACTCACTCACTCAGCGCACAATGGTACAGACCAGACCCTGAAATCCCAAAACACAAACCCTGAACTGTGTGCCTGTACTGGCAGAGTAATAAACCCTAAACCCTAAACCGTGCGGGTCTACGGGTAGTTTCTCCATGCACCGAGTCAGCCTGGTAACAGCTTAGTACAAGAATTCCGCATTTCTTGGCCAATCCGTGTGGCCGCGACATGAACTTCCCATCCTGTTAGAATAACACGAACTGGCATGATTGCGATTATCACAATTATTATTGGTATCCGTCTTCTTATTATTGCTGTGGTTGTCAAACTTATTAATTCTTGTTGCTGGTTGCTAGAATTAGTATTTTTCACGAGTAGTATCGCTATTCTTAGTCATATTATTGTTGTTACTATTACGAATATTCCAATTTTATATTAATATCATCATTGTCATTATGAACGGAATCATCATGAATCTTTTTTTATGATACTCATTATCATTATCATTATCATTACCGTTATTCGCATATGTAATCGCATTAGAATGAGCATTAGATACCAGTAGTCTCAGATAGTACCATCTTTATTCTTCTTCTCATTATTACTAGTATTCTTATTATTAGTCGTTGCTATTACTACTAGCATCTACTAGTGCAGCAGCAGCGTCTGCTACAATGAGCACGGACAGCGGCCCATACTGCACCATCTGCATTGCCAGTTCAGTCTCGTTGCCTCGACTTGACTTGGGCAGACCCCACCCAGGGGTTTCGGTGTAAGGCTTGGCTAGGGGTTAGGGGTTTAGGGTTTAGGGATGGCTTAGGGCTTAAAGTTTAGATGTTCAGTTCCTATCTCGGCAGCTCAGGGGCGGCTGAGCGCCCTCCAACCAGTCACGCGCACGGCGAAGCCGTGGGAGGCATGACAGAGGTGCAGCGGGCCCTGACCTTTCGGTGCTGAATGCACTGGTAAAGTTGTGTAGGAGCCTGTTACCGACACCATTTCTCATGGTTCCCGAATATGATTCCGCTGGAAGCTACCCCAAAACCCCTATCCTGACCACTCAGACCTCAAAATAACTCGGGAAAAGCCTAGTACCCCGCCTTTCGTGGAGTTGGCCTTGCAGAAGAGGTCATCGTGGTTGCCACAAAGAGGTTTGCTGTAGCCTCTCGGTCATAACGGGAGGAAATCGGCAAGCTGTAGATTGCGGCCCTCTACAACACGAACTGTATGGGTCGCTCCCTCCCAGCTTCGGTTTTGCTTCAACTCCACCAGGCCTTGTGGCATGCAAGGGTACATACCAGTCGCCCAATAAGGCCAGTCTGCTTCACTGAACATGCCGCCAGCTTTCTCAAGGTACTGGTAGGCCAGGTAGGGCCAGCCCCCAAACATGCCGCAATCAGCACCTGAGCAATCGAAAATCGAGCACCAGGATATCCAATTCTGGAGTACCATGCGACCGTGTCTGCAACTAACTCAACAGCACGAATGGGTATGTAGCCATAGCTCGCTGCTTAGACGATGGCATATGCCAACAAGTGGACAAGACCAGCTGAGAAGTTGAAAGTTGCGGCTGACATGGGCGTTCAAGGACACTTTGCCCTGTCGGAGAAGCGGGAAGGGAACTAAAGCTCCTGTCAAAGGACTTGAAGTGCATGATGGGTATGGATAGCTGTATGGTCTAAGTTCCGGGCACCCCTTGCCTCCACCACAAGATGGATCCGTGCTTGCCTTGCTCATGCAGGCATATTGTTGCAAAATCACCTTTTTCACTGACATCCGAGCAAGAGAAAGGCTCGGCTGCTACCTGCGTGCCCATGAGCACGACCATGACTGCACATGAACAGCGGGTGCACTGCCTTGTGCCACTATACACGAGAATACTGCCCAGCCAAGCTACGTCGCACTCGACCAACTGCTCTGGCGACAACGGCACGAGCTTGCCAGTGGTGACCGCCACCTGGCCTCAAAAGGGCACTGAGAATCATGCTCGCGCTGCCCGACTTCGTTCAGAGCCTCGGGAACAATCGTTTTCGCAGAACCGCAGCACAGCAAGCAGGTCAGGAAATTCAGCAAGGCGTGGCCTAACTAGTGTCGCTACGCCTTCAACAGGACTCTTTCTGCAGTGTGAGGTGGAGATTGCAGTTTCTTGCTCACATCTAGAAAGTAGACAGAGAACTGCTGTTGTGTACTCCATGCATGTACGCAGCCAGATGCAATGCGACGTCAAGCCTGACGATGCGAACACTCTCCCAGCCTTCCACTGCCTCAGCAGTGGACACAGCCCAGCATGACCCCAGCGCCTGGCCGGTGCTCACGGAAGTCATGGCCACCAGCCCTAGACGATGCATGCCTACACTTCACACCAGGGTGGAGTCGTCAGCGCAGTCATGCTGGTGATGATGATATGATGATATGATGACGGTAGTGGTGGTGGCGCTGGTGGTGATGAATATTGTGACCATCATCATCATCATCATCATCATCATCATCTGCTTCACCTATACTATCGTCATCGTGATCGTCATCACCATCATCAGCAGGAGCATCATCGTGATCATCGCCGTCGACGTCGCCACGATTCGCTGCCCATGATCTGCAGGCTCTGGAGCCTTCTGTGACACTTCTGGACTGAAGGAATACCCAACAACATGATTCAATCTCCACAGGGCTTTTCGGTCCTTTGGCGACGAGGATCTCACTCTACGAATTAGCCGTCGCAGCGGTGTCAAAATGGTAGACACTAGTGGGAAAAAACTGAAGCGCATCCTTTAGAAAGACACCCGACATACACAACCACAAATATTCCGAAGCAGGTTCGCATAGACTTCACAAGTCCGTGATCTAGCACGATAAACCCTACTTTCACATCCTCACACGTGTGTTCCGCAACCCGCTCTGCAGAAATGCCCTGCAGAGCTCCCTCACCTTACTGGACTTCTAAGGACCTCAGACTAATATCATACCTTCAGCATGCAGCTCATGACGACCATGCAGCTTATTCTGGCTGTCTATGCAGATGGACGTAAGACCCAATCCCACAAAGCGGACGAGAGAAAGACTCCGATGCTTGAAGAATCAAGCCCCTGACCGGGAACCCAAGTCGAACGCCTCAAAAGCATCCGCAATAAACAGGTCCTGGAATGCAACTGGAAGTTTCGGACAAAACGGACCCTACCCCCCGCCATAAGCTATGAAAAGTAGGACCATACTCTCATTCGAAAGACCTCCCCACAAAAAAAGGCGTCTCCTTCCTTAAAGAATTACCCGAATACCCCCAGGAGAAATCACTCCCGGGAAGCCTGCTGGTCCCGCACTGGGCCAACAGCGCCTTCTTGAAGGAAGCGTACAGCTTCGTTTGTATTAGCAGGTCGTGTGAAGAGGCACATGTATATTTATATGTGCATACATGCATATATGCAGGGCTAGGGGGTTTTAGAGCTTAAGGTTTCAGCAAGCCTGGCGTGCACTGCATTTCCTGCTGTTTGTGAGGGTCTGCACCCCCTACCCCCACACACAAGTAGCAGTACGGACTAATCAAAGTTCGAAAGACGTGTCTTTGCCCCGCCTTTGTCAGTCCAGTCGAAGCTATCCGCAAGACGTGGGGCGATCAGCAGGGACTCTGCAGCGAAATCCGGCGCGGTGCCTTGCCAAACTTTTTGGATCTAGGAGCTAGGACTGCGGAGCTCTTGAAGGGTAAGCCTGCGCCCACCTGAGCAGCCGATGTCCGCAAGAAGTACTAAGCATATGCAATACATGTACATGAGCATTTACTCACACCATTTGCTCATACATACCTACCCCGCTGGCTACATAGCTGGCTACGCCAGGCACCCACCCATCCACCTACCCACCCACATAGCTACCTATGCATATACCTACGTACCGACATACTTACATACCAAGATACCTACATACCCACACATGCACGCGCAAATCCTTCTACTTGCGTAAAGACTGGTGATCCTGATGATGGCAATGGTATTGCGATGCTGATCATGGCGACTTCTGTGGCGATAGCTGCGATGCTGATGGCTTTGATGGCGCACTCCGTTCCATCACTCCAGAAACGGAGCGTAGCAACCCATTCCTTCACGGCATCTAAGTCTCTGTGCATTTCCAGCTCCTATAGCCCCAGTCTCTACCATCCACCCTTCAGAGCCAACTTCTTGCACACCTCCAACTGAAGCCAACAGCCCTGAAGGCTAAGGGAAGCCGGGGGTCGCTTCGACATCAGCCGTGCGGCAAACCTGAGGGGCGCGATTCTAAGCTGACTTTCGGGGTTTTGGCTTTACGGCTTTAGGGTTTAGGGTTTAGGGTTTAGGGTTTGCGGCTTTAGGGTTTTCTGCGGGCTCAAGATGCCTCGATACCAGCCGAGGGCCTATACCAACCAAGGGCAGCGGTGTCTGGGACATGCAACTGGGACATGCTTGGAGGGAACGTCAATCTTGAACTGATAGCCTGCAAAGAAGACCATGTATCAATCCTTCGGAAAAGGAACAGCACGAGACATCCACACTGGCGAAGATGCCGTCGGTCTACGACGGAATGACCAGGCTGCTCAGTCTGTGAAACTTTACATCGGCCTTTTGCTGATCCCCATTCGCAAGTCCGCTGTGCCAGCTTTGACGATGTTCAGTCGTTTCACGGCAGTGCGCCTCTCCTTCTCGCGATCACTGCAACGTATTGAACCCCTGATCGGGTGTCCCGTTGTACGATGCTTTGCACGGATCCCGTCTTGATCTGCCACTGAGGTGGCAACTGCACCAGGTTTAACAATGGAGTACGTAGTTGCCAGGGCTCCAGCCCAACCGTAAAAAGCCTCGATCCACGACTTGCACCTGCAATCATTCCTCGTCCCTCATCCCTAAGCCTACAAGCCCTGAACCCGAAGATGTCGGTCCTGAATATCACCATAGTATACGTAATAGACACCCAATTCCCTATGCATGGTCTAAACCCTGAACCCTAAACCCCAAACCCCCCTAAACCCTAAACCCCAAACCTTATTAC
>CAJNDV010033338.1:0-13895 GCA_905221635.1 Symbiodinium sp. CCMP2456
CCGCCCGGTGTGGGTTGGGGGTGGGTGAGTGATGACGGTGTGCCGTTGATCCGGATGGATGCATCCTCCACTGGTGTGTGCACCTTAGCTTGAGCAAACTCACCGTACATACCCCGCTTGGTTGAAAAGAAGACGCGTCCGACTGCAGTGCATGAGCTCTCATGTGTTGTGGTACCTTTACTTCTTTAGTTGGAAATAAAGTCAAATCCGCCTCCTTGACCGAACAAGACCTCAGAGACACAGCCCAAGCCCGTCGCGAGGCCATCGTAGGCGACGATTCGGTTGGTGACAAGGAGAGGGCTTCGTGCCTTCTAAAGGTTACTCAGGAAGAAGTTGACCTCGGGTTCTTAGATGGGCCGTACTCGGCCACGGAGATTTCAAATTTGTTAGGCCACGAGCATTGGTGTGTGATCAGACGTTTTCTTCTTGACCAAGGGTCGAAGCAGCGTCCCATCGATGACGCGTGCCAGTCTCAGACCAATGCAGCTTACAGCACAACCATTCGCCTCGAGCTTCACAATGCTGACTACATTGCAAGTGTTGCCCTCTTCATCGCCAAGCAAGTTAAAGAAGGGCGTCAGCGTTTTGGTTCGGGGGATTGGGTTGGTAAGTGTTTGGATCTAACTAAGGCTTACAAGCAGATGGCATTGCACCCTTCCCATCGCGACCTTTGCGTCACTTACTTCAGGGGGCCAGACGGGAAGGAGATGTTCTTTCTCCCTAACTCCCTAATGTTCGGCGCAACGGCGGCCGTGTACGAGTTCATACGGGTGAGTAGGTGCCTTTGGTTTTTAATCAACCGGTGTCTGAGAGTTCCTTCGGCGGTGTATTTTGACGATTATCCCATCTTCACGCCCTGCGAGGGTTCAAAGGATGCGGATGACGCGGTGAGCCAGTTCTTATCCATGTTGGGATGAGACCACGCCAAAACTGGCCAGAAGGGCAAGCCGTGTGCATCTTCATTTGACGTGCTGGGCATGACACTGGACTTGTCTCAGGTGCGCCAGGGCTTGGTAACCCTTCGCAACAAGCCTGGCCGTGCAGAGAAGATCTTGGAAGCTTTTGAGGAAGTGGATGCCCCAGAAGCCATAACGAGACATCAGATTCAAGTCTTACATGGGTTGCTGAATTTCGCTGCGGGATTTTTAGCAGGGCGCTCTTTGAAGCACGTGTGCTACGATCTCCTTGAACTGCTTGAATGGAGGGGAACTCTGGCATTCGCAAAGCTGAAAGAGCTGGCAAGACGAACTCGTGAGATCCTTGAAGGGTCCCCGCCACGACTTCTGTCATGCCTGTTCGCCCCCGAACCCATTTTGATCTGGACTGACGGGTCATGGGAGAGCGGCGTCGCTGGTATCGGTGCTTGTGTGTGGGACCCTCTTGCCTCGGCGGGACAAGTCTTTGCGGGCGAGGCTCCGTCTTGGGCTCTTGACGCCTGGAGGGCCGACTTCGACACCGATAAGGAACCCCAGCTAATCTGTCACATTGAACTCTTTGTGATGGTGACGATCAGATGGATGCTCGCCGAGCGTCTGTTGAACAGGCGGGTCATCCTGTTCGTCGACAATGAATCGGCACGGTTTGCGATCTTGAAAGGAGGTAGTGGTAGCAGAGGAATGAGTGATCTGGTGAGAGCTTTTGATTACCCAGACCTCAAGCACCCGATGCTCTACTGGGTGGACCGAGTACCGTCGTACAGCAACGTGGCGGACGGTCCTTCGCGTAAAGACTTTGAGTGCGCTCTTAAGCTTATGCGCGCTGCTTCGGTTGAGGAGTTCTTTTGGACGGAGTCTCTGAAAGATATGGTCTTGGCAAGGCGCAAAAGGAAGGGGGTGTGACCGCGCCCAAACCTCGTGTGCCGATCATCCGAGATGGGGAGGTGCAAAACTTTTAATGTGGTGGCCGGCACTTGTGATTCCCCTTTGTTCGCCTCGAGCGAAAAGAAGCCTTGCATGTTCTCATGTTGTCTTACCTTAAGGGGAATATGAGATTTTATATGTGAAGATTCTTTTTGATTGATTGATTTATATTATGGGAGCGATAGCTCGTTATATATTCGTCATTTATGAAACCTTGAAACTTTGTGGAAATGCATGTTCGCTTGCATCTTCCAACTCCCAGCAAGCTGTCTGTCGACCACACAGCCTGAGACGTGAGACAAGGGTCCTGTGGGCCCTTTATGATCCCACAAATCCCTTGAGCCAGGCAACATGCCTGCAATCCAATGGTACAGAATTATAACTGCAGGCTTGCTTCTTGTGTTTTAAGTTGTGCACAATGCAGAGTGCCACCTGCTATGATGTATGCAAAAAAAGAAGGTACGTCTGAAGGACCACCCCTTTTGCAAGGAGGCTCCCGCCAGCCCAATCTCGTGTAACGGTTCGCGCCTGGCAGAACAAGCCCGCAGGATGGGCTCATTCCTGAGTGGGATTTCTTTACGGTTATGCTGATTTGCCTAGACACTGAACACGTACTCCCAACAAAGCTCCAGTCACACTAGAATCTGGACTGAACCCCCTTGAGTCGTGATTCGAGATGAACTTCCCAAAGAACCAATGTTTAGCTGTTGTTTCACTGCGTTCGCATGACCTGCCACTGAGCTTGCTGCACACATGAATGTCAAGCTCATGGGCTGGGAGAAAACGCCATTTGCAGAGGCTCGTCCTTAGCACGATCCACGCTAGGCTCGAAAGGCCGTCGGCCAGGTTGCCATATAAGTGGTTTAATTACATTGAATTGCTGTATCTAGTTTTCAGATTGCTGCTGTAGGCCTTTGAATGGCCTTGAGGTCCTTGATCTTGGATTTCTTTGTCTGGCCCAAAGTACTGCCAGCACCAGTATTGGCCCTTCAAGAACCTAAGCACCTGTCTCAAAGCATGCTCGAACGAATTGGTAGGATGGGCTTGCCCTGAGAAAGACTTGACATCCAGCGACTCAAATCTGGTCTGGACTGTCCCCACCAAGCAATCCTTCCGAGAACCACTTTGTAGCGCGCTGCAGCCGCGTCGGACAATGGGGGATCCTGTCTTGGATTCGCCCGACCCGCCCCACTTCAATCTTTCAATCTCGAACAGCAAAACTGGCCTAAAACCCCTTGCGCGCACTGTTTTGCGCGGTACAACCACAGCTGTCGACTGGCCTCTTTTCCTTTGACGTCCGGCACTTTTTCATTTATGCGGATTTCCCACAGATGAGTTGCTCATCTATGCAGATACCCCACAAACGATTATGCAGTGTCCCAGAAACGATTATGGGAATTCCCATAAAGAAAAAATATCCAAAAGCCGGCCTCGACCATAGCCCAAACGATTGCATGGACCTGTGCTGGTTTGAGGGTTCATGCTTAGGGTTTAGGTCGTGAGCTCTGCCGCCATGTTGGATCCAGCCACCTTGGGACAGTTAGCTACACCGATTTCGGCATTCCAGTGGACAGAATCGTGCGAGACCATGCAGGTGCGAGCTGTTTCGCTGCAAGCCACAGGTGTCCGACCCTTGCAGGGACCCAGCCCATATCTGCCTGCTTGAACCCTGACGAAATGCAACTTCAACACTACACTTGTAAAGGTTGTGGCCCCAAAATGCATGGTTCAATGACAATCGTAGAAAGGTTTAAGTTTCAGGATGTAAGGTGCAAGGTTTAGTGAACAAATCTAGATATTGGAATTCTACAGAGAACTGGGAGAGACGGAGCGAGAGAGAGAGAGAGAGAGATAGAGCCATATTCAGACGTGAGAAGCTTCACATCCTAAATCTTATAAACTAGTGGGTCCTGGGTTTCGGGTTCAGGCACCCATGTGCTTCCAGGATGGGCGGACTTAGCAAGTAAATAGCTGGGGTTACACTCTGGTTTACGGCTCTGAAACTAGAGTTGTCCACTTATCCTAATGAGGACAGCCTTTGTGTAGGTCTTCGGCCTGCATTTGGGGACGGTTCGGCGTCGAGATTCGATGGTTAAGGGGTTCAGTGGTCTTTTGAATTAGATGTTTGAGGCTAAACCCCAAACGTTAAACCTTAAACCCTAAACCATGCTTGGAGAGGTTCGGGATGAGGGATTGGGGCAATATGTCTTGGGATTTTCAGCAAGTAGTGAGATGAACATCTGAGGTTGCTCTCTGAATCCTACATCGCCACTCGCGTTTCCAATGTCATAGATCGTCGGCGAAACCCATATAGGCGGTGACTGTGAACCAAACGGCAAAGCGGAACGTCGTTGTGCCCCAACTTTAGAAGGCTAGCTTTGTATTTTATTCTCCTGAAACCTCAACCTGAACCTAGAAGCCTGAAGCACTACAACACCCAAAACACCCTAAGCCATACATCCTAAAAGGCTCAAGCTGCGTCTGTGTGAGGACTTTGCCACTAACCACGCGCATGCCAACTTCAACCTCTCTATCTCGAAAGATTGGGCGACGTCCATAGCTCAGTAAATCAGGCCTCACGTCAGTCTGTTTTAGAGAAGTCAGTATGGCTTTAGGTTAAGGGTCTTGGCAGGAAGCGGTACGGTTCAAAGTCCTCAAAACGACATAGTTCTGGGAAGCGGAACCCGAAAAGCATGACCTTTGACTGCCGAATCGCGAAATCTCGATTCAACTTTTTTCGTGGACACCGCAAAGCCGTGATTGCTCAGGAATGTGCAGGCTTTGCACACCAGGCCGCACGCCCAGTCATCCATGCAGCACTGCTTCAAAGTGGGGGAGCACAGAATTGTCTAGAGCGTCCACACTCAACGTGGATGCCTCCTGGTCAAGGGTCGGGCTCTTTGGGTCGTGCTTGGAGGTGGCGGCTTTTCTGGCGGTTCAAAGGCTAGCACCGGAGCCCTAAACCTTAAACCCTAAACATGAACCTAAACCATCAATCCTCTAATCCCCTAAACCCAAAGCCCTTATGCCCAAAACCTGAATCGCCTAAACCCTGATACCCTAAACCCAAATCCCCTAAACCCAGATTCGCTGAACCCTAAGACCCTAAAAGCAAAATCGCAGCTCTGCCTGCTGCAAACCCGTAAGCCCTTACAATGGACTCAACTCAGCTGCACGATTGCGAAGGCCTAAGCCACTAAGCCACGCTTCTTGGAACCATAGTCAAGCCTGCATGAAACATGCTTGCATGTATGTATGTGGATAGTTCTCTAAACTAGGGCCCCTTTTAGGTCCCCAGTAATATAGTACGGCACACGTATAAAAAGGACCCCCACAGGGACCCTACTTTAGAGAACTACCCATGTATGTATGTATGTATGTATGTATGTATGTATGTATGTATGTATATACGTGTACATGTATGTATCCACCCAAACCCTCAACTTGAAATCATAAAGCCTAGACCTTAAACACACAAACCCTGCTAACCCCTTCTAGAAGCCCTCTTGGAAGCCTCTCCTTGGAGCCTTACAGAACCCCACACAGCCCCAACCCCAAACCCTTAACCCTAAGCCCTAACCTAAAGCCGAAGGCCTACACCCAAGCCCTAAGGCCTCAACCCTTAACCCCAAACCCTAAACCCTAAACCCCAGACCCTTAACCCTAAACCCTAAACCCTAAACCCTAAACCCTAAACCCCTAAACCCTAAACCCCAGACCCTTAACTCGACGGCCCGAAGCCTTCAGGTGCAACCTTCCAGAGGCCGAGAAGATGCGACGCCATCTCGTTGGCATTTGCCATCCGCCGCCGGCCCTGAGATAGACGTTCCCTACATATGTATGTATGTATGTATGTATGTATGTATGTATGTATGTATGTATGTATATATATATATGTATAGATAGATATACATACACATGTATACATACATATATACATATATACGTATATATATATATATATGCATATGCAGGTGTTCGGTTTTGCATCTTCATGTTCGTATACACACATATATATACATACACATGTATGTATATGTTTGCACATGTGAAAGCAAATGTAGATGTGGATGTTTATCTGTATCTATATGCATATGCAAGCATATAAGTAAGGAAGTCTGTATGTTCGTATGTATTATGCGGGTATATACTCATAAGTTAATCGTTCCATCAAGAAAAGTGGAAAAGTGTTGCGGGGTTAACCCTAAAACCTAAACCCTAGGGTCATGAGGTGCAGGGGTGGGCTGCTGAAGGGATTCGGACTTGAATTGCATGGTATCCTGGGAGAGACCTGAGACCTCACAGTTTAGGGTTTCGGGTAGCATCCTTTGCCAGGTTCTCTACACCCTAAGCCGTTTAGGGTTTAGCTTTTAGCGTGGCCTGGGCCCTAGAAGAATTTGGCAAGTTTGGCTTACAAGCTTTGGACTTAGGAATTACAGCTCTGGGTTCAAGGTTTAGGGTTCCTGTCATCCAGAGTTCAACATGTGTTTTGCTTGGGGAACCAAGCTATATGGGTATGTTTGATTTTTCACGCTTTGTTTGGAGATCTCCCAAAATGTGGGAGTACGTGTGAGATATCACAAAAGGAACATATCCTCCGTAGTTAAAGTTCTTTCTTTTTGCGATGGAAACGTAAACTAGGTAATCAAGTTCAGCAATGAAGAGCCAGTCAAGCGTTCGCTTGCAGCCCGCTGCTTTGAAGCCAAGAGCCTACGGGCCCTAAACCCTAAACCCTAAACCCTAAACCCTAAACCCTAAACCCTAACACAGGTTCACAGGCCATGATCCCCCAACTCTGAACCCTCAACCCTACACCCGAAACTCTAAACCCTAAACCTTAAACCCTAAATCCTAAACCCTAAATCCAACTCTCCCTCAAACCCCAAACCCTAAACCTTAAACCCTAAACCCAAACCCCAACTCTGAAGCGTCACCCCCAAACTCTACCCTGAACCCTATGGACATTGGCCCATGTCACTTCGTCCGAGGTGTGTTGCCCACGCACTTCGTCCAGGACGCGTGTTTGGGAATTCTTTGCTTGATGGTAAGTGTTGTCCTACTAAGGTGCTTAAGAGTTTAGGGTTTAGGGGAGGAGTTTTGAGTTCCGGGTTTTTGTGGTGATTGTGTGATTTTGCATAGGCTATTTGTGTAAAAGTATTGATAAGATGACATGGTTCTTGCCGGAGATAGCGGTTTGGCCTGGGTCATATTGGGGTTAGTACTGGGAGTTTTTGAAAACAAGGGCTGCCTCCTTATAATAAGGATCCTACTATTTAGGGTGCTATATGGAGGTTTCCGAAAATAGGGGACCCTAATATAGTACCCTAAATAGTAGGATCCTTATTAGAAGGACCCCAAAATAAGGTCCCCTAGTTTTCGGAAACTCCCATATTACGATCCCCTATTTTCGGAAACCCCCACATGTGAGGGATTCCAGTACTGCTTATTGGCGCTTGCGAAGCGTATCCAGGATTTAGGGCGTAAGCTCTTTCAAGTCAGGTCACCGGGTTGTCAAAGGCGGGGTTTAGGCCTGGGCTTGGGGTTTAGGAGTTAAAGGCTTAGGGTTTAGGGTTTAGGGTTTAAGGTTTAGGGTTTAGGGTTTAAGGTTTAGGGTTTAGGGTTTAGGGTTCTGGGTTTAGGAGGGCCAAGACCAAAAGATTGCAACCTCAGTCCCTGCGTTTAGGGTTTGGGCTCCCGTGAGACCCTCGGCTACACTCCAAGACGCGTGCCCTGTGCCATATACCAGGAGGATGCTACAAGGGGAGCAGCTGTTCTCATTGATGCTGTGGCTGCAGTGGACAGTCATATATATATATATATACACAGGTATACGTAAATATAGATACAAATAGTACTTTGGATCGCTTTAGGGGCTTCAGGTTTCAGATTTTGGAGATATTTTGTTTAGTTGTTTTTAAGGGTTAGGGCCGCTCAGGGTTCCGGTTTCAAGGTTTCAGGGCTTGTGATTTAGAAGGGTCTGAGATTCAAATCCAAGGGTCCGAGCTTTTCGGGTGTGGCCCACAGTCCTCAAACCGTGAACGTAACCCCAAACCCTAAACCCTAAACCCTAAACCCTACGAGGTCGTAGATGCTACAGTCGGAAGGCCCCAGACGCCGCGATCAGCGGCTTCAAGCGCTTATCCTTAGGTCCCAAAACCAAAGATGTCCTAGACCCTAAATCCTAAACTTTAAACCCCAAAACCCAACGCTAAGCCCTAAACCCTAAACTTTAAACCCCCCCAAAACCCAACGCTAAACCCTAAGCCCTAAACCCATCCTAAACCTGGAGTCCAATCCCTGGAAGTCCAGTGTCACTCTTCACCACTAGGCCGGGTAAAGGCCATCTGCCCGAACCCTAAACCCTAAACCCTAAACCCCAAAGCCCTCAAGACCAGACCCTAAGCCGTCAACCCTCACCCCTTAACCCTAAACGCGACCTGGACCCCAAAGAACCCACGTTTTCAGGGTTCCTTGTTGTGATGTCTTTGTAGAAGTCCTTACCCCAAATCGTAACCGTACTAGACCCTGAGCCCTAAACCCCAAACCCAAAACCCCAAACCCAAAGACCCTAAACCCTAAATCCTGACCCTACTAGACCCTGAGCCCTAAACCCCAAACCCAAAACCCTAAACCCTAAATCCTGACCCTACTAGACCCTGAGCCCTAAACCCTAAACCTCAAAACCCTAAACCCTAAATCCTGACCCTACTAGACCCTGAGCCCTAAACCCCAAACCCAAAACCCCAAACCCAAAGACCCTAAACCCTAAATCCTGACCCTACTAGACCCTGAGCCCTAAGCCCTAAACCCCAATACCCTAAACCCTAAATCCTGACCCTACTAGACCCTGAGCCCTAAACCCTAAACCCCAAGACCCTAAACCCTAAATCCTGACCCTACTAGACCCTGAGCCCTAAACCCTAAACCCCAAGACCCTAAACCCTAGATCCTGACCCTACTAGACCCTGAGCCCTAAACCCTAAACCCCAAGACCCTAAACCCTAAACCCTGAGCCCTAAACCCTACGAGCCCTCCGCGTCGTCCGAGGCCACTTCTGCTCCACGGAGCAGGCACAGAAGCGGCGCAAGCAGATTCAAGCCGAGGTCGATTCCCTTAGGTCAGGGTTTTGGGGTTTAGGGTTTAGGGTTTAGGGTTTAGGCCGAGGTCGATCCCTTGAGTCTGGAGGGTTTCAGGATTTTGGGGTTCTCGGGTTTTTTGGATTTTAGGATGTCGATCCCTTGAGTCACGGTTTAGGGTTTAGGGTTTAGGCCGAGGTCGATCCCTTGAGTCTGGAGGCTTTAAGGATTTTAGGGTTCTAGGGCTTTAGGATTTTGGAGTTTTTAAAACCAAAATTTGGGGTTTAGGGTTTGGGGTTCTAGGATTTTAGGATTTTTAAGACCCTAAAATTTAGGGTTTAGGGTTTTAGGGTTTCAGGGTCAAGGGTTACGTAACAGACAGAGAGATCGTGGCATAGAGATTTATTTTTGTGCTTTTTTGGATACGTTTTTTTTACAAGCCTTTGTGGAGATAGATATAGATAGATAGATAGATAGATAGGTAGACCGATAGGTAGATCGATAGATAGATAGACAGACAGATAGATAGTGATAGAGATTTTGATAGTGATAGAGACACAGATCTAGACAGAGATAGAGATCGACGTGCTCCTGGAAGATCAAACCTTTCCGATAGAGATCGATGAAGATGTACATGTAGAGATAGAGATGCAGATAGACATAGACATAGAGAAAGAGTGAGAGAGAGAGGAGGTTAAAGACAGAGAGAGAGAGAGAGAGAGCAAGATAGTTAAGAGGCAAAGATATAGACATATTTTCCGTTGTTGTGTCATTCTTACAGTTACTGTGTTTGTTCCAAGTCCTACTATTTTTACTAGTGTTCCTACCATTATGGTTGCTGCTCCATTACGGTTGCTTGATCTCAGTTCTGTTGTAGTTGCTTTGTCTTATTCTCCTTCTTGGTCTAACCCCTTCTTCTCCTTGCTTCTTGTTCTCGTTACATGTCTGGCTTGGTACCATGCTTTTCGGGCGTGCTGTTGTAACTCTTAAGGTTCCAGGCGCTTTAAGGGGCTTACAGGACTTGGTAAGTAAGGCTATAAGTAAGTATAGCAATCACACTGTGCAGTTTTGCTTGTTTGTGATTGTGGGGGTGTGCTTGAGGGGTTACTGGCGACATAAGTCTTGATGTCTCTTGTCAGACAGGGTTTCCGAAGGATTTGGTAGGCCTCTTTCTGTGATATTTAGTGTTTGGGGTCAAAGCCCTAAGCCCTCATCTTTAAACTCTAAACCACAGAAGGGTTGTGGTAGGTTTCAAGATGTAACTGTCCTACGTGCCCCACAGCCTTGAAGCAACCTTAATCCCTGACAGCCCTGATAAGCCCTAACTAAAGCCCCACACCCTCGAAGCCAGAAAGTAGAACCCCTGGAACAGCCCGAAAACCCGAAACCTAAATCCGTTACCAAGCCATAAACCCTGCACCCTGGAGCTCTAAAGCCTTAAAAAATCTCTAGGCCCTGCTTAGAAGATCATGAGACTTCGTGACAAGGGCTATAAATATGGTAGCTATACTTTTACATACTTATAACTCCTGTGAAAATATTTGTGTTAAACCTTACTTACTAAGTCCCACTGACCTTGAAAATCCTAAACCCTAAACCCTAAAGCCAAAACCCTAAAGCCTAAACCCTAAACCCAAAATTAAGGCCTTTGTCGTCAAGCCTTTGAGCCCGAAGTGACGTGTGGGCTTTACCTGAAACCCTGAAGTTCATGATTTTAGGTTTTCGGGTTTTGTCCCTCCTTCTACTTGGGGTTACGGGCTTTAGGGTTTCTTGGTTTAGATTTTGGTTTTTGGGGTTTAGGGGTTTAGGGCTTAGGGTTTAACGTTTCGGGGTTTGGGGCTTACTCCGTTTACCCACCCCGAAGCCAAAACCCCCTAAGCAGACAAGTCTTGAACCTGTCACCCTAAACGGTTTAGGGTTTAAAAGGGTTGAGATTGCAGTTATTTTTTGCGCTTGCGGCTTTTGCTGGAAATTTCATGCTCGTACATGGCCTTTCTGGTTTCGGTGTTGGTTTACAGCCCGAAGAAGGAGCAGAACTTACATGAAGGCTTATGCTCGGGCTTCGGTAAGTGTATATAGGGCTCCTTTTTAAAACGCAGGTGAGTGTATCTGTATTTTTTATTTTTGGTTTTTATTGTGGTGATACGAGGAATACACGCCCTACATCTTGGCTTCTTTCTCGCCGGGCTTCAGAAGCCCCCAGCTCAACCAGGTTCAAGCGGGAACCTGCCCCAAACCCCAAATCCAACAACACAATCCCAAAGCGTAGACTATGTCCATCCTCTTGAAGAACCCCTCACGGCGTAAGCAGAAGTTTCGGTACAGGTGGTCAAGGACCGGTACATATCATGTGTTAGACATGCTCTCCAAGGTGAAACGTCAGCTTTTTGGTTTAAGGTGAATGGCCCTTAGACCTGTGCCTCTGTCGATCCTGGGCGGCTCTCTTGCTTCTGTCCTTCTTCGTTCCTTCGAAGATCGCTTGCCCACCTTCGATCTCCCTCCCGCTTCTGCTTTATCTGCCTCTTGCATAGCCCCGGAGCTCGTGGACTTTGTGCATTGGCCTTCTTTGCTGGCGGGCATAGGGATCGGTCTCTGCTTGGGCCCAGTCATTGATTTGCTCTATCTCTTCAGGGTGTGGTGGAGCGCAGTGGTCCGTGAGAGAATCCTCCTTCTGAGGCGTCAGCAAGGCCCTCTTTATCGAGTTCTTTGATTGTTGTATGAGTGATCTGGAGGGCGAGCTTTTGAGCTTGGCCAACGCAGTGCGCGAACTCACCTTGGAAGTCAGGAAGCAGGGTCGTGAGCTGCAGGCTCTTCACCGGCTTGTCGAGAGCAGGCTGGACTTTCAGGTGATCTCTGAGCCCGACAGCAGTCGGCCGGCAACACCGGCCCGCCTTACCGCAGCATCCAGTTCCCTAAGCCCTAATCCTTACAACCCTCCAGCCGGCCCTAGCCCTCCCCGCTGTTCAGGTGCGTCCGCCGTGGCTGTGTCTTCCAGCAAACAGGCCAGCGGGCTTATTTCTGATCAGGAACGCCGGCTTGTGGCTGAGCGAATCGGAGCCTTCTTCAAGCGGAGCCTAGCAGGGCAGCATCGCGGTGCCAGTGGTCGCGAGGACAATCCTTTGGGTTCAAAGCTGTACGTGCTTATTCGGGACGCGCAGGGTTGCACATACTCCCCTCCTGTACTTGTGGCGAGCTTTGCAAAGTTGAAGAGGCTTGTGAAGCCGCAAGGCGTTGTCAGTGAGGAAGCGATTTTCTGTGGTTTCCCGACCCAGTGGGAAGCTGCTTTAGCCTGCAGCAGTGCCGGCCTTGCGCCGTTGCTCGCGATGTCTGAGGCAGAAGCCGAAGCCGAGGAGAGTGGATCCGAGGAGGTCCACCGCCCTGCCGACCTCTACTTCGTCTGGTCGGGTGGGGCGACTAATTTTGAGTATGAAGTGGGCGCTCTCACTGTTGGAGAGGGCGACAATGCAAAACAGGTTGCAGTCATTCTTGTCACAGCTCTCGAGGGCCGAACCCTCGCCGTCTTTCCCCAAGGGGCTTGGGCCAAAAAGGTCAAGCAGCGCCGACTACCCTCAGGCCCTTTTTCAAAGCCGCTCTTGGCCGAGGTGGCCGTCTCTTCGGTGAAAGACCGCAGATTGCCTGAGCAACGTTCGCGCGTGAAGGTGTGGTTCGGTTTGCTTGAGGATAGCTTGGCAAATTTGGTTACGTTTGACGTGCCCGGCCCCGTTGATATGGGTTTTCAGCTGGCCGAACAGAGCCGGCTCCCTTTCGCACAGGCCCTTGTCGATGTGGCGGAGAGCCAGTTTGGATTCATGACGGCGGCCAGCCCCGATCAGGAGGCCGGGGGAAGTGCTGCGTTGGAAGCGCGGCTAAGGGCCCTTGAGGCTTCTTTGAAGTCGGTAGTCGGCAGTGTGCAGCAGCTTGTAGACCGCCAGCCCGAGCGACAGCGGCCAGACGCCGTTGCAAGGAGCAAGGCCCCGGCTAGGAAAAAGAAGCCCGAAGGATCAATCCCAGGCACTCCCCCTCCCCCAGGCCGAGCAAGAGAGGTGCCAGGTCTTGACCCAGCGGTCCTGCAAGCAGCTCGTGATGCGGGCGTGCGGCCCGATGAACTAAACGAGCTTGCGGGCTTTCTCGGGAGCCGATCGCGACCCTTGGGTGATTTCCCAGCTGCAGGTGCTGGTGCCGGTGACCTTGAGGCACCGTCCGAGCTCGGTGGCAGCGGAGCCGAAGGCTCTGAACGTGGCAGCGGCGCCGGAGGCCAAGCTCCCATCGAGGCTGCCGTGGTTACACTCACAGGGCTCATGAAGGAGATTGTCAAGGACCGCACAAAGCAGAGCGACCGTGCGCTCACGCTAGAGTCTGCTTTGGATCGTGCCGAATCCTCTTCATGGGACGCCTCAGGAAGCGCGAGCTCAGGGTCTCGATCCAAGTCGGTCGCATACCGCGTGCTCCGCGAATCCCTGAGGAAAAGGCCTGAGGTCATATATCAAAGCATCGAAAACTTGCTTGAAGAAGATTTGTTATCCCGCCGCGCGACCGGGAACCTGGCCGCGTCTCAAGCGTCGGCCAGAGCGTGGGTCGAGTTCCGCAGCCGGGTGGGAAATTATCCCAGCACGATCAGAGCCATGTGGGCAATAGCGGGAATTTTAGACAGCCTCCGAGATGGGTCGCCTGCCGAGGCGCGTGCCCGCGCTTGCCTTGCTCTCGCATCTTTTGACCAACAAAGCATAGATAACGGAGCCTGGGTGTATGCTCAGGAAATCACGCTAGAGCCTAGCCCACCCCTGAGCGCCTTCCAGTCCCGTCGAGTGGTAGTCTCTGATCCTCTCGACTCGTATCATAGCAAATTGCTTGATTCACGCGTCGCCGATATACTTTTGCACAGGGTCAAAGAGTTGGAAAGCTACCTTGACGCAAAGCGGAAACTCAGCCGAGGAAGGCCGAGCGATCCCCCTCCACAGAA
>CAJNDV010033339.1:20112-34040 GCA_905221635.1 Symbiodinium sp. CCMP2456
GCTCGGCATTGCCACCACTACCGTACAGTGGCAAGCCCGTCGGCCCCTTGTCTGTCTCATGGATATGCAGTGGCGATAAATGACAGAGCGACCATGGAGGACGCAGTCGCAATCCAGGAGAGCGTCGCCAAATACACGACGTGTATCCGGCTACGTTCTTCTGGATTGCGACGTGCCTTGCCGTCATCGACGGGCACGGAGTGGACAAGGCAGCCACTGGCTCAGTCGCACTTACCAAAGTAGCTGAACCAGCATCTTCAGCAGACAAGCAACAAGGAGCGGGCCGCGATTGATGCCTTCCATGCAGTGGAAGAGCTCATGCACGAGGAATTGGCCGGCGAGGCCAGTATGTTGCCTTCCGGCACATCATCCGGAACCGTCGCATTCGTCGCACTGTTCCAAAACAAGGAGGTTATCCTGCTGAATTTGGGAGACTGCCGTGCGGTGGTCTGTGAGTCCTCGAAGTTATCCACCAAAACGAAAGACCACTCCCCGGAGAGAACGAGCTGGAGAAGCAGAGGCTGAACGACAGTGGTGTGAGATGGTGTAAGCACGGAGTGTGGATACGTTGATGGCAAGGTGCAGGTCTCCCGGGCCTTCGGTGACATCACGGGCAAGACAGGACACAAGATCCAGGGCCTCATGTGCACACCGGAGGTCACAGTCGTGGAAGTCAAGGAGACGACTGAGTTTCTCATCCTGGGCACAGACGGCATATGGGATGGGATACAAGACCAGACAGCAATCACCACGCCCAGGAAGGTGCTTCGTGAGACACGGTCTCCAGAAGCGGCAGCGAAAGACTGCTTTCGCTGCCGCATCTGGAGACCGTGTCTCACGAAGCACCTTCCTGGGCGTGGTGATGGCCGCTGCTTTCGCTGCCGCTTCTGTTGGCCCTCAACGTCCCAGAGCCGCCCCCCAAAAGGGATGCGGCTCAGAGCCGCTTCCGGCGGAGCTCCAAGACGGAGTGAAGCTGAGAATCATTTTGCAAGTGCATGTCGGGGATGCCTTGCCGGTTCATTCCGGCTGTTCCAGGAGGCTCCACTCGGTTACATTTGAAGCTACTTGAAGAAAAGAGCTGCTTCCTCATCCACCTCTGACCCTCGGCGCAGACGCGGGTTTGACATAAGCAGCCTTAATGCCGCATGGTCCGCGACGATCTATATAGCTATACAGATATTTAGTATTCTAGTATCATAGTATCATGGCCTAAACCGAGGTCGTTGGCCCGGTAAGTCTTCTTCGACTGCCTCTGCTGGCGCAGCTCATGTGGGCCGTGGCCACGCGTGGATGCCTAGCTGCGGGAGTGATTCCGATTCATGGTGATGTATCCGACTGTATCCGTTGATGCACAGTGTTTGTGTGCTCATGTGCACGCATGCAGCATGCATGTCGTGCATGCATGCATTAAGGGAGTATACGGCTATGAGGATCTACAGATGTATCCTAAACCTATATTCCTGAGACACCCCTATAAGGGCCCTTTTCCGAGGCGCCGCCTTCGGAGACTGCTTCGACTGCCCGCGGCCGGGAGGCTCAAAGCCAGGCTTTGAGGGTTTTGAGGGATACTGTTAAGGTTCGGGGTCTTGGGTTTAGGGTTCAGGATGTGGGGCTGCCATGGGATGCATGTGATGTGATGCAATGTTTGTGTGTATGTGTGTATGTATATATATATATATATACATACACATATACATACATGCAAGAATATGCGTATGCTATATATTTATATACAGATTTATATAGTTATGTGTATGCATACTCAAAGCACGCCCCAACTTCTTAATTCAAGGCCCGCGGATCGTAATGCCTTGAATCCTACACACCCCGAAACCCCAAACCTTCAATGCCACTGGACTCAAACCTGCTGTAGGCCCTAGAACCCTACAGCCCGAATCCGAAGCGCCACTTTTCTCAAACCCTAATATAGGCCTTTATAGCCGTACGCGGGAGAGACCCAGGTGGAAACCGAGAAGAGTCAGTTCTTGGCTGCAGCGGCCGAGGTGCTTTGCATGCGGATTTCGGGGTTCACATTTTTTGTTGTAGCTTGTAGACCAGGACCCTCCTTGTACACTCAACTAGGGGTGTATATATATATATATATATGTATATATATATATATATGACACGAATTTAGGGATTCAGGGTCTAACATAGAGAGTAGATGGAGGGTCTGGGGATACAGGGCTTCATGTTGTCTTGAAAGTGAGGGGTTCTGAACTTCGTGGCATTCGCATTTAAGACGTTAGGATTTTTGGGCTTTGAGGTCTGGGGTTTAGGGCTTAGGGTTGAGGAGTTTGAGAAGGCTTATCATAAGGTTCGAGGCTGTGGGTACTCAAGAGAGGTGTTACAATTTGGCCGTGGAGTGTAGAGCTTTGAGGGATATGTCGGAACTATGTTGCTGTAAGGGCTGTAGATCCCGAGGCTTTGTGCAAGGGTTCGGATAGACTGGACGGATGTTATAAGGTTTACAGGTTTCACAAGAGTTTTGTAGGAGGGTAGCAATGGTTGCTTATCCCAAACCAACCACCTTTTCGATGAGAAACGGAACAGATAATGTCAGAACATTTTTTGCAGATTAGCCTGTCATGAATGATTTACTTACATTACAACAAGAAGTGCGCTCCGTGAACGCCCGCTTCGCGAGACAAACGCCCGAACAGAACCCGATATCACACGTAACAGCGACTCACAGTGACAGAACCAAATGGGTAGTTCCCCTTTTAGGTCCCCAATATAGTACGGCACCCTTATAACAAGGACCCCTAAAAGGGACCCTAATTTTGACAACCACCCAAATCCAAAGTCCCTCCGCAGTGCCCTTGCCCTGCTGTAGGGCTGACGTAGACTTCTCATGCTTCTAGGCTCTTGTGAAATCACCCTAACGGTCCAAGTACCTAATAATCATATGCTCTTCTGAATACTAACCTACAAAACTACTATCCGTACCTCAAGTACATGATTATTAGGTCCTTTGGGCCCTTAGGGTCACAGCTCATGAGAAGCAGGACTGCTTGGACACACCACCCATGGTGCGAGTCTTGGGAAGTAGGGCCTATGCTGCTCGGGGCTTCTTCAGAATGTGGCGCAGTGCCGGGGCGGAAAAGAGAACGGGGGTACGGTGCAGCGCCCCAGGAAAATATAGGGGCCTTAAGCATTACCTATACTATTTTGGGTGTTCCTTATCATAACTGTAGTATAGTATACCACAAAACCTTAGTCTAATCATGAAGGCCCCTATTTTATGCGATCTTCACGAACATGCTTGAGGTTCAGAACTGGGGGAAGCCTAGCTCCAGACTCCAAAGCAACCCTAAGACCCTGGAGCTCGCGACGTAAAGGCCCCAAGTAACAGAGGGGCCTAAATAATTACCTATACTATTTTTTGGGGGGGTTCTTATTATGACTATAGTACACAGGGCCCCAAAACCTTATTCTAGTTATTAAGGCCCCTGTAGTACAACTAAATGCCAAACCTAAAACTCTAAGCCTGTCCACGGGTTTCCGGTGGGGGTTGCAGGGTGTTAGGCTTTAGGGCTTTCGAACCGTCTCGGGAGATCCGGCAGAAAAGGACTCCTGGGCAAACCCCACAAAAGTCCTGTGTTCTCGAGAGCCTCCTAGCACGCCTCTGAAAATTCGGAGTGGCTTTAGTGGAACCTTTCATTTATTTTCGTTCAAGGCCCATTCAGACCATATGACTCATGTTGGCTCCGATAGGCTGAGTTTTCGTCGGCACTGGCGCAGCGGAAAGCCTATTCATAGTCGAGTCATAATCATCATCCATCATCATCGAAACACTCGAAATAGTCATAGCACCGCTACACTACCCGACACAACATATCATGCTCACTCCTACCCTAGAGAACGAGCGACGCGCCCGAAGCTTGAGCTGCAAAGGCTTAATCTGTGCAGGCAGTGTAAACCCTGGACTGCAGTCGATGTGCACATGACACCGGTCTTCAGTCTTAGAACCCATGAAGATCCTGTATAGGCATGACAGGGCCTGTGCTGCTCCACATACGGACAGACACACAAATCTCCAGCCTGCTCCAAGGCAGCAGATCTCTCGGCTTTGTTGCTTGTGCTGCTCGGCTTTTACTGGTTTAATGTCTAAGTAAAGAGACATTTGATAATTTCCCTTATTGTGCAAAAAAAAGAATCTTATTTTTGAGGGGCCAGCCATGGCCCAGCTGGTAAAGTTCACCCCTTGGAGTCTTTTGGGCTTAGGGTTTTTGGTGTGATGATGGCTGAGTGCTTAGAGTGTCTTGCGGAGCTTTTCAAGGCTGGGCTTACGCGATAATCACCATAGTCCCCGAAACCCAACCCCAAAGCCATGGCAGAATCGACTTAAGCACGGAGAGAGGGTTTGGAGCTTGCCAGGTTTCGGATTGATGGGCTTTAGGGTTTGGGGTGGTAGCGGCTTGTTCATGAGCCCTCTTCGAACCACTGATGACTTCTCAACCTAAGCCCTACTCCGGCTACAAAAGGAGCTTAAATAATTCCACCCTTTTTCCTTAGGGTTTCTTATTGCAGAGGGGCCCAAAACCCTGTTCAAATTTCTAAGGCCCCTCCAGGGCTCCTTATTGGCTCTAGCTTTACCCATAGGCCCCATACTAGTTCCTTTTTGGGGTTCAGATTGAGAATCCTATAAGGTAATCCCAAAACGGAACTACTATGGGGCCCATGGGTAAGCAGCTGGTTCAGGGTTTAGGGTTGAGGAGTTTAGGGCCTAGGGTTTCAATCTAAAGCATGGCATCGAAGCGCAAACTTTGTAGGGCCTAGGGTTTCAATCTAAAGCATGGCATAGAAGCGCAAACTCACTCCACAAAGTTGCCCCCACCGACTCGCACGACCTGTGCAACCACCGGGTCAAGCTTCACCCAAGGCTCACACCTTGTACTGTATGGTCCGAAACCGAATCCCGGCTTCCAGTAAGTCCTCCTAAGAGCCTAGACCCCCCAACTACCCTCTATTATACCCCAAATACTGGTACCTACTATTATAAGGACCATAAGGGCTCGCTCCATTGGGGGGTCCTCCTACGAGGCTGCTTGTTTGCGTGACCTATGCCGCTCTGGCGCCGTTGATCATCGTCGCCGGGGTGCGGGTCTCGAGGGAGTCGGCTTGGGGCTGGTTAGAGTTTAGTGTTCCGGAGTTTTGGGGGCTCCTGATTACAACTATAGTATAATATACCCCCAAACCCTATTCTAATGATTAAGGATCCTACATTATAAGGTTCGAACCCAAGCCCCGAACGATAACATCATGTTTGCTGGCACAGCATTTTCAATGCATCGGAAGACACGAAAACGTGGATTTCGCCAGGGCGTCATTTTTGAGACTTTAGTCACACCGGGCTTGGGCTTGGAAGGAACCTCATTGGCTGCAAGGTCGATCCGCGTGGCAGGCGTGGTACATACGGTACGTACATTGCATCATGTTCGGCATGTGTTACGGAAACGATGATTTTCGCGAAATTTCAGTACTATGAGATCGTGTGCACTTTAGTCTTTATCATGGAGCTGTTCGCAAGTATAGGCACCAAGCCTGTCCACATGATAATCTTCTAAAGGTGCGAAAAAGCGTGCAGAAGTTGTTGAATCCAGGCTGATGGAGCAAAAACTGAGTTGCCAAAAAGGCTGTAGAAACTCCATCACCAAGTGTGTTGGTTCTTTAGAGCTGGGCTGCTACAAACGGCCATGGATGCTCTCTTCTGGAGCAGCCCACGGATGTCATCATGGTTGGGCCATGGACGCTCCCTTCTCAGAACGGACTCGACCATGGACGTCATCATGGTTGGGCCATGGATGCTCTCTTCTCTTCTCAGAATGGATTCATGACGTTTGTGCATGGATTCCGCTTTCGCACAGGAGGGATGAAGATTTGAGTACACTTGGGGCATGGGACTGTGCGTTTGTGCGGCGTAACGGCTGGTTCGAAGGCTACCTGTAGTCTCCATTGTAGTTCCCTTTTTTAGTTTAACCAACCATATATTCAGGATTTTTATGAGGCATCCCCAAAAAGGAATTACAATGGAGACTATAGGTAAACCCTAAACCCCCATCGGTGGAGTGGAGTGGAGTGGAGTGGAGTGGAGTGGAGTGGAGTGGAGTGGAGTGGAGTGGAGTGGAGTGGAGTGGAGTTGAGTGGAGTGAAGAGCGACCACGACAGACTCCGGTCAAAGAGCGGTATCACTTCCGGCCCGAAAGCTTAAGGATCAAACCGCAAAAACAAAAGGGAAAGACAACAAGGGCCCTTAGTCAGTTTCGGTTTGAGTGTTCAATCCTCATCCTCCGGGGTTTTGAAAGTAATTTCTTTAAGGCTTAGATTGCATATGATTAGAGTATGAAAGTCATATCTTTAAGACTTAAGAGGCTCTTGTGATTAGAGAGGTATGAGTCTGGGTCCGAAGTCTTCACGTCCTGCACCAATCAGTCGAGGCCTTGTTCTTCGCTCTGCGCTGGCTGGTCTTGGCATTGCGGTATCTCTATGCCAGGAGCTGAGCACCGCTGACCCTGAAATGCTGGCAGGAGTACCATCACAACGGTATGCTAGAATAGTGACATCGGGCCATATAATATTAGGGAGGGACTTGCGACTGGTATGAGATTAGACAGCTTTGAAAGTGTGCTGCTGCTCGGAACCTGGGTTTAACGTACGGTAGAAGCAGAATTACAGAGGATCCTTGCGGAACTATTGGGTTATGTACCCCCCTTGAGACCCTCCGTTCAGGATCCCATAATAGAAGGCCCCAGAAGCTTTAAAAAGCCTGAAACAAAGACCGTCACGCAGTGACATGAACTGCCAAAAGACTCACGATCAAACCTACACCTGGTAGATCGCTAAGCCCTATAAACCCTAAACCCTAAACCCTGTTATAATAGAGCTAAAACCCTGCACCCAAGCAGCTCACAGGCACAAACTGAACAAAGGCTTCTGCCCATGTGACACAAGGAAACAGGTGTAAGACAAAACAACTAAACCCTATATCTTGAAACCTAAGCCTTCAACTTTAAACCCTAAACCCTAAACCCCTAAACAACAAGCTCAAGAGCCTCAGGTCCATGTCCCCCGTTTCGACTCGGGGGGTGCCTTCTGGTATCTGCTCTGGGATCAGGCCGGGCTACCCCCGAAGTTTTGGGCTCAAAGGATTTAGGGTTTCAAGGGTCGAAGTGTAGGGGTCTAGGAACCCCTTTACTTGCATGCATCGACCTACTCAACCAACCAACATGTAAAGGTTGGACTGCACGCTATGTTCATGGAAGTGGGGGTTTCCGAAAATAGGGGACCCTAATATAGCACCCTAAATAGTAGGATCCTTATTACAAGGACCCCAAAATAAGGTACCCCTTATATGTTCGGAAACTCCCAAGTCTATCGTGCAACGACGAGCGGACACTGGATTCTGGAGAGCTAGCTGTAGAATCCTCTAGCGCAGCTAATGAGTCTGGATGGGTTCTACAGACCCTAAGGGTTCATGTATTCATATAGCATTTACATGGGCCCTAAAGTACCTATAATATATCGGGACTACATTAAGGCCAATGTATATACTATAAGAGCACATGGACCCTTAGGGAGAAGCATTCTGGCTGAACGGCCTTTTTCCTTCACATCAGCCTCGCCAGACCGTTGAGTGTCCGGGGCAGGCTGACCAAGCTCTAGCTAGTTTGAGCAGAGTGCGTGAGAAGAGCTGTTCCAGTGCCCATGGGGAGGCAAGTCGAGTGGGTGTCGAGTACATGTATTGCTCGTGGTGAGGGTGGGAGGTGACGTCCTAGGTTTCGGACATTTACCTGCAGAAATCTGGAGCCCGAAACCACCCCAACCACAAGCGTCAAGGTAAACCCAGCAACTTCGGGGTACACTTAGGCACTTGGGCACATATAACCGACAGGCCATCATGGCCCTCTTCCTGGGGGATGTTGCGACCCTGGCTGCTGTGGCGCTGAGGCGAAGATGTTTCCAAGTTGAGGTGATGTTGATGGTTGGACTGCTAGCGTGTTGCACCCCTGCGGAGTTCGAAGGTCTTCAATTGAAAGAAGGGCTGCGCATTTGGGGTGAGGGTTGTGAAGTCAGCGCTACCAAATCTCATCATAGGTTAGGAGCGAAAGCACTGTTGCCAACGGGTTCAATGGGTGGCAGAGGCTTGAGAGACGGACGATGGATCCTAGCATCAGGCAAGGTTGGAAGACACCCTTCTTTGGCCGCAGCTGCATCTGCGTACAGGCATGTCTGCATGTAATATGTACGTCGTCTTTTCCGCATCAATCCCGATGTTGTGTAAACAGGTCCGGCTACGCGCAGCTGCCTTTCCTGCTGCCGCTGCCACTGCTGCCAGGGGCCCTGGATCTAATGTCCTGGATCTAATATAGAGGCCTTACTAGTTAGAATGGGGTTTTGGGGCCCATTATACTACAATTATAATAAGGAGCTCCCAAAACAATATAGGTAATTGTTATGGCCCCTATATTTGAAAGGCTTTCGAGGCTTGTGATAGGACCATGGCACCCTTGCAAGATATCTAAACTCTAAGCAAGGTTGAGAAGGCACCAGGCTGCTAGATGTCAGAATACAAAAATGTCTGGCGTAACAAGGATCCCATGTAAAGAACGCTAGTTTTGTGATATGAAGGAGGTTCTCTGAGACGCAGCAACAGTTTGCTTGAAGGCTACTTCGCCCAGGAAGATTCACCTGTACATGACAACGCGAGGGTTGTGTTTCGAAGAAGGTCCCTAAACCCTAAACGGATTTAGGGTTTAGGGGTTCGGATTTAGGACTAAACCCTAATCCCTGAAATCCTAAACCGTTAAACCCTGAACCCTAAACCCTAGACCGTGGGCCTAAACCCCAACACTCCAAGTCCTGGACCATGAACTGAACCCCGAACCTGTTGATTCCGCGGTTGAGTTATTCCTTTGGTTGCTTGTGCGGCTGCGTTCCCAGGAGGAAGGGCAGGGAGTGTGTTCACCATCTCTTGGCACACCTCCAAATTTGGGATTCCTGGTATAGGGTTTACTGTAGCTAGGGTTTAGGGCTTGAGGATGTACAGACCATTCTCCGCCGTCCTAGACCGTAAACCCACCGCCGACAAACAAACATCCAAACCCTAAAACCCCAAAGCTTAACTCCTAAAGGTTTTGGGTTTTGGCCACTACCAGTGGCCAAAGCCAAAACCTTTAGGAGTTAAGATTTGGGGTTTTGGGTTTGGGGTAGAATTTGTCCTTTCCGACAGGGCCGCTCGAGAGGGGTTTGCAGGTCAAGGGATGAACGGTCCTGAATATCAAGTCTTTTTGGTTTAGGGTTTAGGGTTTAGGGCCGGCTTAGGGGCAGCAATTCTTAATACTCCGAGGTTCCTTTTGGTCAGTGTTTTGTGAGGCTCCAGTTTGGGCTGTAGGGTTTAGATTTAGATCCAAAGAAAGGGTTGTGACATCGCCTATCTAAGAATCTAAGCCCTGAACCCCAGACCCTGGAATGAGAAGAGTGCCTACTACCTCAAGGCTACCGTTCACTTTCCTTTTTCTAAGGGTGCCGCGCTATTTTGGGGGACCCCAAAAATGGGACCCAACTACCTTAAGGCTACGGTTTACTTTCCTTTTTATAAGGGTGCCGTGCCATTTTGGGGGACTCAAAAAAGGGACCCAACTACTGCCCAACTACCCACATGGGTGGTTGTCAAAAATCTGGTCCCTTTTTGGGTCCTTATTATAATACGGCACCTATTATTTAGGGTATCCCAAAAGGCACCATAATTTTGAGAACTACCCACATGTTCGTTCTATCTAACAACCATCTGAATCATCCAACAAGCCGTACATCCCGAACGCAATCGGAAGCACATCACCCAAACCCCAAGACCTCATCCCTGAATCCTAAGGAGCCATTACAGTTACGCCTTCAGTGTAGTCCGAAGATTAAATCATATCCAGTAGAACAAAACCCTAAACCCTAAACCCTAAACCCTGAACCCTAAACCCTGAACCCTAAACCCTGAACCCTTAAAAGCCACTCCAACCCATCCGAGGCCCGTGGCCTTTCGCCTCCGTGCCGAATTCCGCTTTGCCGAGCCGTCACGACGGCTGTCGCTGCGAGCCGCACGGACGCTCGATGCCGGGGAGCTCAGAAGAAGGGTTTAGGGTTTAAGGTTTGGGGGTTCAGGAATTGAGTATACGGTTGATGGACAGAATCCAGCATTATCCAGGAGGAGGTTGTCTTAGGAATATGCAGCCTTTGCAAAATCTGAGCGTATCTAGGCTAAGGTAATGCGAAAATTGTTTATCGCCGCATACCACCAGAAGTATTCTACAATAACTCTCCCTTGTCCTTTCTCTCAATCTCTCTCTATATATCTATATATACACATATACAATGCACACTTACTTATGCATAGGTGCATACGAGCTATCGGGTGTATCTAGCTACTCGTCGTATGCACACCGCCACTTCTTGACTTTCAGCTCTGCCCACACATAGCAGCCCACATTTAAATATAGGGCCTGAGTAATTACTTATACTGTTTTAGGGGCTTCCTTATTAGAACTACAATGTAGTATACCCCAAAACCCATTCTAATTATTAAGGCCCCTACCCTTACATCAACCTGCAGCTACTCGTCGGTTCGACCGGCATGTTCGCTTTACTCGAGGTTTGCTGACTTCAGGTTGGAATTGTCTGAAGATGGGTTGTAGTCCCCTGGTTCATGAATGCCTTGTCTACGGGCCATGATGGTAGGATCCCGATTAGATAGTTCTTCGATTATGAATTTGGGGTTTATAAGTTTATGAACCTTGAAACCCTAAACCGTAACCCGGGGTCTACATGATCTTGCTCTGAAACCTTGGAGGGCCGTGCACCAGCATCGACCCCCCCCCCCTCAGGCACCCAACTCCGAAGTCGTTCGTAACCCTAAGCAAACCCCTAAACCCTAAACCCTAAACCCTAAAACCCTAAAACCCTATACCCCAAACCCTTAACCCTAACTCGAACCTCGTGGGATCCTGCAGCCGAGATCCCGGGTTTTGTCCGAGGGGTTCTAGACTTCAAACCACCCGGCTGAACTCCGAAACGCCCAACGCTAAGCCTTGAACAGAGCCGTCAATGATGGAAGCCCTAAATCCTAAACCCTCAACCCTACATAATTCCTGAACCCTAAACCCCAAACCCTATAAACCCTCAACCCTAATTCCTGAACCCTAAACCCTAAACCCCTAACCGTTAATCCTGAACCCTACGCCCCCAAGCCCTGAGGCCCTGGGCGCCACGCCTGCTCAAACCTACAATGGAGACTTCGAACACCCCTGCGAAGCAGGTTTAGGGTTTAGGGTTTAGGGTTTAGGGTTCAGGCTTTAGGGTTTAGCCCTTAGAGTTTATCTTAAGCCCAAAGCTCTGAACCAGACGAAATCCTGCACTCTCTCAATGTTAAGCAGCAGAGGTTTTTGGAAAGCCCGGAATACCGAA
Source organism: Symbiodinium sp. CCMP2456 (assembly GCA_905221635.1). Lineage (NCBI taxonomy): Eukaryota > Dinophyceae > Suessiales > Symbiodiniaceae > Symbiodinium > Symbiodinium sp. CCMP2456. The sequence continues at coordinate 31,567 of CAJNDV010033339.1, forward strand.
AGCCGGATTCAACCTTCATGGCACCCTTATAGGGTTTAGGGTTTAGGGTTTTAGGGTTTAGGGTTTAGGGTTTTAGAGTACCGTTTGATAGTAGCCCAGAATAGCAAGCCATATAGTAACCCTAAGCCGCGAAAGACAATGACTCCAAAAAGGCAAGGGCTGATCCGAACTTGGCCGATCGCTTCCCTTTCGATGCCTATTGGCATCCGGCGCCGGGGGCCCGGGTTTAGGGTTGTTCAGGGTTTTAGGGTTTGGTGTTTAGGGGTTTAGGGTAGAAGCTGTAAATCCTAAGCCCTATATAAGGAATCTGAATCCAAAAAAACCTCTCAACCCAAAGCCCTACAACCCCCAAAACCCCTAAACCCCCAAAGTCCTGCCCTAAACCCTAAAACCAGAACCCCACAACCCCCAATACCCTAAACCCCCAAAGCCCTGCCCTAAACCCAAAAGCCTACAACCCCCTAAACCCTAAACGCCCAAAGCCCTGCACCCTAAGTTTAGGACATTTTCAGGTGGGTAGTTACCGTTATAGGAGCCTTCTAGAAGGTCTATATACCTTATAGAAGCCTTATAGAAGCGTTATATACCCTAAACTCCCCACCTAACCCTAAACCCTAAACCCTTATATACCCTAAACTCACCACCTGTAGTTTCCTTTAACCAAACCCCTCCGAGGCTTCGGCACCCGGCCCACGTGGAGGAAGCTCGATCCAGAAGCTTCCTCCACCCATCTGCCTCGGAACCGATCTACGACAAGGACGGATTCAGGGTTTTACTTCGGGTTTAGGGTTTCTGGGCACAGGGTGTGAAGGTTGAGGTCTGTAAGACTCCAGGGCTGTAGGGTTTTAAGGTTTAGGGCTTCCGGGTTTTAAGTTTGAGCGTTTAGGGTCGAGGGATGTGGGGTTCAAGGAGTCGGGATTGCACGAATTCGGAGTTTCGGGTTGGTCTCGTTTAGTTTTAGGGTGTAGTCTCTGTTCAGGTCCTGTCCTGAGCTAGAGTAAGTAGAGTTTAGGGTTTAGGGTTCAGGGTTAAGTACCTAAACCCGAAACCCTAAACCATAATTCAGCAGGCCGAATAGTTACCAATACTATTCCCTGGGGTTCCTCAGTGCCAGTACACTACAACGCACCACCAAAGCCTAAGCCCTATACTTGTTCAGTTCACGTATTAAGGCGCCTACATCATACCTGGAGTCTCCATTGTAGTTCCTTTTTTTGGTTTAACCAATTATATAAACTAAGGATTTTATAAGGCATCCCCAAAAAGGAACTACAATGGAGGCTATAGGTAGATTATAGTCTACCGTAGTATATAATCACTTTGTTTGTAGACCGACTTATTGAAAATAGCCATGCTCCCGGGTGATTTCATGGAGAGCTCTTAAGAAGGAGCACCTAAACCCTATAATCGCAGACCCACGGTTTAGGGTTGAGGTTTTAGGCTTTAGGTTTAGGGTTTAGGGTTAACCCCCCTAAATTGGGAGGCTTTAACACGGGAGTTCATTCATCAGGGGTCTACGTCAAGCACGTTTAGGGTCTAGGGTTTTATCGGGCTTTCGGGATTTAGGGTTTGGGAATGTAGGGTTTGATTCAAGGTCTGAGTGTTTTAGGATTTTGGGGATTAAGATGTGCTTTGTGGGGGCTTCCCGAGTTTCTGGATATTCACGTCGGTGCATGGTCTACTGTGTTGTTCGTGTTCGCGGTGTATCCCGTCTTGTCGAGTGTGTGCATTCGGGTTCGCCGCGTCCTCTCGCCGTGCAGCCTAAACCTCGTGCCGAAGATCCCCAAAGACGGCTACCAAATGCCACGTACATATAGCTAGTATCTAAAGCTGTATCTATATCTATATCTTTATCTACCCGTGGACCTTGCTGCCCTAAACCCTAAACCCAAACTCTAAACCTTAAACCCTGAACTCTAAACCCTAAACCTTCAACTCTAAACCCTAAACCCTAAACTTTCAACCCTAAACCCTAGACTCTAAACCCTAAACACTCATCCTTGACCCTAAGCCCCGAAACCTGAAACCCCTAAAACCCTAAAACCCTATAGGTCCCTTTAAAAGAACCCTTATAGATCCCTTTAAAGGAACCCGAAATTCCCCTTGACCATAAGCCCCGAAACCTGAAACCCTAAACCCTAAACCCTAAACCCTAAACCCTAAACCCTAAACCCTAAACCCTAAACCCTAAACCGAAACCTGAAACCTCGCCTCTCCTGCCAGGATGTCCTGCAGGCTTGAGCCGAGGCCCGGGACTTTGCTAAGGGCCGGGGGTGGGGGGTTTCGGGTTTGGGGCTTAGGGTTTAGAGTTTAGGGTTTAGGGTTTAGGGTTTAGGGTTTAGAGCTTAGGGTTTAGAGTTTAGAGTTTAGGGTTTAGGGTTTAGGGTTTAGGGTTCAGGGTTTAGGGTTCAGGGTTCAGGGTTTAGGGTTTAGGGTTCAGGGCATGCAGCGCTAAGGTCTACTATGGCAGGATA
>CAJNDV010033340.1:17519-35545 GCA_905221635.1 Symbiodinium sp. CCMP2456
AGACTTTAGGGTTTAGGGTTTGTTTAGGGTTTAGAGTCTAGGGTTTGGGGTTTAGGGTTTTTTCGGGTTTTGGGTTTTGGCTTTACTGTAGGGGCTGGAGCTAGAACCCCAAGGATTCATGTACTGTAGGGGCCTTAATAATTTAGAATAGGGTTTCATGGGGTTCCTTTTTAAGGGTGCAGGGTGAGGGGTTTAGGGTTTAAGGTTTGGGGTTTACTTTAGGGTTTAGAGTTGAGGGGTTTCGGGGTTTAGGGATTTAGGGTTTGGGGGTATATCGAAGTATATTGAATTACACTATACATTATAATAAGGAGCGCCCAAAATAATTTGGGTAATGATCGTAAGGCCTGTATAGTAGGGCTTAGGCTTTGGGCCGCGCAGCCCAGCCCGGCCTCACGCACGCACACACGCAGGCAGACACATAAACCGTAAACCATCAACTGCTTTGCGCCGCGAGGCTTGTCAGGGAAGGGGCGATGCGCTCAAACCATAAGCCCTGAACTCTAGTTGGGTTTCGGTTTCGTTTCTGGTGGATTTGGGGTTGGTATATTCTGCCCGGTGACGTCGTTGTGCTCGCAGACGCCATGGGCTTCTCCTGCCAAGCGAGGCTTTAGATGAATGCCAGCTGTACTCACTTCCCGGTGAAATAACCAAGAGCCGAGACATCCAAGTCCCTACGATGACGAGGACGAGGAACGACGATGTGGTTGATGATGATGTTAATAGTGCTGATGGTGATGATGCTGATGATGGTCATGATGATTTGGTGGTGATTGTGGTGATGGTGGTAGTCGTGATGGTGCTTGTGACGAAGACGAAGATGAAGATGAATAATAATATTATGATACTGATGAAAGTGATGTTAAGGACATGGTACAAATCGAAAGCATGATGGTGGTGTTGCTGGTGCCTGTGGCTCTGGTGGTGGAGAAGTTAGTAGTAAGCTACTGCCGATGGTGCTGGTAATGGTTCAACCCGGTTAAAGCGGCCGAAGACGCGCGTTGCTGCTGCTGATGACGAATACGATGGTGATGATGACAGAGCTGACGATATCATGATGACGACAATGAAGCTGACCGGGACCGTGGGATGACGACGACATCTACCACATCGGACTTTTCTTTTCAAGACTGAGACAAGCCAAAGTGTGGAGTAGGACAAACGTTTCATTCCCATCGCCGCAAGCCTACTTCTCTTATGCTTTAGAGTTGAGGGTTTTAGGGCTTATAGGGTCTAGGCTTTAGGGTTTAAGTTTAGGGTTTCGGTGCTCTTCTTCCAAACGACACCGAGTGGTTTGCAGGCTCCTGGACCTCAAGCATTCGATGCAACAGGACTCAGGCTCTTTGGTAGTCTATTCTCCGCACAACAAACTAGTGCTAACCGTGCTTATGATGTTAATGACATGGGATTCTTCATACCAGTACCACTAGTGACCTTCATACTGGCTGTGTTGCAAAACACACGTCCCTAGTTGATGTTCGAAAGACAGCAGCCGCGCGCAGGGGCTCTGGCTTCTGAACCTTCTGCAGCAGCCCCTTAGTAAGTCTAACAACAGGGGCACCCTTTCCTACAATTCGGTTTTATTCATACGGAACCCTACGCCCTAAACCCTAAACCAAAAGCCCGGAACCCTAAACCATAAACCTTAAACCCTAAGCCCTAAACCCTAAACCCAAAGCCCCAAACCCTACACCCAAAGCCCTAAACCCTACACCCTAAGCCCTAAACGCCAGGTTCAAAGTCTAGGGCTTAGAACTTCGTTAGGCACCAAATGACCCTGAAAAGTGGGGGCCCCATACCCTGATACTATAAATCCCTATATGGTATATGAACCTTAAACCCCTTTTTAGGGTTCATGTCGTCATAAAGGTAACACTAGTGACATTCATACTGGCTGTGTTGCAAAACCTGCGTCCCTAGTTGATGTTCGAAAGACAGCAGCCGCTCGCATTGGCTCTGCCTTCACTCTAAGCCCTAAACGCCAGGTTCAAAGTCTAGAGCCTAGGGTTTAGAACTTTGGGGCCTCTGGACAGATTTGCAACCTGGGCTCTGAGACTGAGGGCCAGAAGTGACGGGTAACTCAAGCGAGGAATCATCGGGTTTAGGGGTTTAGGGCCGTTCTTAGGGCCGCTTAGGGGTTTAGGGGTTTAGAGCCGTTTAGGGGTTTAGGGGTTTAGGGCTCAGGTTTAGGGGTTTAGGGTTGGGTTTAGGGATTAGGAGTTTAGGGTTTAAGGTATTCGCACGCTTTTGCCGCTTCTTCTGAGGCAGTCAGTTTCTAACTAATCAATGTACACTCAATCAATCGAGATGCGGACCATCCGCACACAGGCAACCATGGGATGATTTGTAACATTTTCGAGCTTCAGATGTCGCATAGCTTCGCCATGGCACTGATTCGCCAATAGCGGCCCCCCAAAAGGGGACGAAATTGCGCAGTGAAGGGGCAGGCATGAAAGACGAGCACGCACGTTCCTCTGCACTGTCACAACGAATCGACCACGAACTCTGCTTCTTGATTTTCGAATTTCTTTGTGAGCCTGTGTGCAGCAGTCTCGTACTCTTCCACGAAGCCTCCGATGATGAAGGACACCAGGAGGTTCAAACCCACCAGCACTCCAAGGATGTGAAAGATCACGAAGAATGAGCGAGCCCACACCTTGGGTCCGGGTTTAGGGGTTTAGGTTTTAGGGGAACGTGGGGCTCGGTAATGCGGGCACTCTGTTTAAAGATTAGGGTTTATGCTTAGAGTTTGTCAGTCAACAAATGCTTGTTTTTCTTCTGAACAGTTGAGTTACGACTGCGCTTAGCTGGTTCAGGGAGTTTAGGGCACGCCGTCAAAACAAACGTTTGGACGGCTTGACAATCGAAACTCCGGGCATCAGTATCGACCACCTTAGGGACCAAATGACCCTCAAAAGTAGGGGCCCTATACCCTTATACTATAAATCCATATATGGCATATGAACCTTAAACCCTTTTATGGGCTCCTTTCGTCCTTAAGGCCAAGATGCACCAGCAGCAGCCGTGAAGCCATCACAAACTATAGTCCAGTTGTTGCCAACCAGGAGCTCAAATAGGGTCATCACACCCATGCCGAAGTCATTGAAGTTGCTGGCCCAATAACCTTCCATCTTCTTTCAACTTACCGCCCACAAGGGAAACGTCCTCGAACCCTAAGCTTAAACGAATGGCTGCTCTCTAAAGGCCACACAAACCCTAGAAAGATCCTGAACCCAGGGTTTAGGGTTTAGGGTTTAAGGTTTAGGGTTTTGGGTTTAGGACCCTAAACCCTCAGCCTTAGGGCGTAGCAGAAGACGAGTGGCCAGCCTGACCGAAGCTGGAGGCCGCTACTGCGGCATGATAAGCGTTGCGTGGGTCGGTGCTGATCATGCCTGGGTTTAGGGTTTAAAGTTTAGGGTTTAGGGTTTAGGGTAAGAGCCTTAGTCATTAGAGTAGGGGTTTTGGGGTATGTTAAACGGGTTTAGGGTTTAATGTAAGGGCATGAATCATTAGAATAGGGGATTTGGGGTATATTAAACTATAGTCATAATAAGGAACCCCCAATAGAGTATAGGCATAGGTACTTATTGAGGCTCCTCTATTGGCGTTTAGGGTTCGTGGAGCTCAATTTTCAGTTTCACTGCTGAGGGTTCCGAGGTGTTGGGGGTTTGGAATTTCGAAGCGGTGGAATGAGGTTGAGGTTCCCTGAAGGAGATTATTTTCAGGAAGTATTACACGTTTCAGACTACTCTAAGCTACCCATAGGCCCCATAGGAATTCCTTTTTGGGATTACCTTGTAGGATTCAAAATATGAACCCCAAAAGGAACTATGGGGCCCTTGGGTACCCTAAACCCCTGAACAGGACCTGTCGGAAGGAAGCCAGCCTCCGAAGAGGGATACCCCGATTGCTGAGAAGATATAGCAGATCAGTGCCAGGATCATGAAAATGTCCAAAGCTGTAGGGAGCAGCAGGAAAGTAATCCTTCCCAGGTCGTGGTACGGCTGAAAGATGTTGAGCAATCGGAAAAGACGGAATAATCGGGCGCACGCCACCACTTGAACAAGGTTCCAGTCATTATAGTCTACATATGGACATGCAATTGCAAAGCTGGTTAATGCGATGATCGCGGTCAAGACGAAGTCAAACTGGTTGGTATGTATAGAGAAGTATGTTGGCACTCCCAGAACTGTGATCTTGGCGGCCGCTTCGAAGATAAAGAGCCAAGTGAAGACATTTTGTCTCCATCCCGTAACAGCAGTCAGTTCCATCTTCTCCGCAACTCCTGTGTTTGTGGAGACAGTGCCTGCCATCACAGGCCACATTTGGTACAACATCACTGCGAGGTTGATGACCAAAACAAAGTCTATGATCCATCCAATTCTATCGACTTGGCCGAGATATTTCTTCACCTTCAGCCAAACGGGATGATCTTGCAGGCCCGGAAAGAGCACTTCTAAGTACGGAGGCGGAACCCACGTCTGCATGGCAGTGTTCAGCGCGCCGATGAGAGCTCCGAACTCTTGCTGGCTGATGATGCCGTCCTGGCTGTGTTTAGTTTAGAACAACTTGTTCTAACTACAAATCACTTGTAACTTGTCTTATTTCAGAAAGTCCTTGCTGGTGTCGATATCAAGGGCATTGACCATCTGCGCATTCCGCGTGTCTGCATACTGGCTTATCTCCTCGATCACCTTCATGGCGCTCAGCCCTGACCCTAAAAACCGGTAGCCACATTCCCAGAGCTCGTGGGGTTTTGCAAACACAGAAGGGCCTCGCTCTTGCAAGGACTGAAGGAACAAATGATCTGAGACCAGACTCGGTATAGTTATAGGAGGCTACGGCTCAAGGTTTGGCGGAATCCAAAACTAACGCGCACACACACACACACACGGAAATCTCTCGCCGCCTTCCCTTTTTTAAAAGGGCAGGGCCCTGCAGCCAGAAGAAGCCCGAGACCGCAAGAGTGTACAAACCAGGGTTCGGGGTTTACGCTTTAGGGTTCAGGGTTTAGGAGGGACCAAGCTCGGGGACAGTCGTTGAAAGTCCTTTATCCGGAAGCTGCATACATAGGCCACTCGCTGCCCCGGGCCCGTGACCCTACAATCAGCACTGACGCTAACCCTGCAGACCTATACCCTAAACCGAAAACCCTGAACCTCAAATCCTAAACCCTATTGAACCCTAAACCCTAAACCTTGATTTGCCCTAGACCACCAAGAAGATTCCGAAGTCACTCCTCGTGCCTTCTGCAGATCATCCACAGAGAGGGCACCCTCAGAGTTCAGCAGAGCAAAAGCCTCTTTGACTTTGTTCTGCCTGAGATTCCTCGGATGAAGCCAGGGTTAAGGGCAGGGCTAAACCCGAAGCCCTAAACCCTAAACCCAAAGCCCTAAACTCAAACCGCTTAGGCTTTGGGGTCAGGTGGACCTTCGTCAGCCCCGGCCCCCCTGAAGTTTAGGATTTATGGTTTAGGGCCTAACTCGTGTTTAGGGTTCGGGGAGTTTGGAGTTTGGGATGCTTGCAAAGTTTTTGGGCTCGGAGGTTCAGGCAGGAGCTTGATTCAAGGCGTCGCAAGGGTTGCCGGACCAGAAGAGCTTCATAGAAGGCAAACCCTAAGGGTCCAAGTAGTCCTTATTTATGGGTTTAGGTGCCCCAAAAAGGCCCCATAGTCCTTAAACAATGGGACTTGGACCCTTAGGGAAAAGGAACTTAAGGGTCAGGGCAATTTCTGTGTAGCCAAGACTCTTCCGACTTTCCAAGTCTGACTCTACCTGGGCTTGGTAGGCCTGCATCACCACGGCCGTAAAGACATTCACCAAGAAAAACATACCTGGCCAAGCCTAACCCGTAAACCCTAAACCCTAAACCCTCAAGGGTCACAGGCCGGATCCGGGTTCAGACTCTGGAAGTCTTCTTTAGGGTCTGGAAGTCTTCTTTAGCGGTTTAAGGGTTTAGGGTTTAGGGTTGCTCATTAATTTAGGGGCCTGAATAATTAGAACAGCGGTTTTTTGGGGTGTATATTATACTATAGCTATACTAAGGAACCCCCACTTTCAAAGTGGTTTGGTATTGCTAATTATTTAGGCCCCTACATTAATCTCCGCCGGGTGCAACTGCCATCTCACAACGCTGGATTCCCTAAATAAAGCCAGAGCCATATAAGTCATATAAACCCAAAACCCTAAACCCCTAAACCCTAAACCCCTAAACCCTTAAACCCTAAACCCTAGTCCGGGTTCTTTGGATCCGCTAAGCTTTGGAGTCCGAACCCTCATCCTCCTCATCCGAGCTTTTTGATGGTTAGAATAAAATAGAATAGACTAGACTAGAATACAATAGAGTAGACTAGATAAGAATAGAGTAGACTAGAATGAAGTAGAATAGACTAGAATAGACTATGACTAGAATAGAATAGGGCTTTGGAGCAGACCATACTAGAATTACATTAGGGGCTATGGAGGAATACCGTCATGTTGGTTTTTCCGACCCCTGTTCCAAACTGAGATCCAAGGTGCCGATGAGCAGGAAGAGCAAGAAGAAGATGAAGGCAGACCGGTGGCGCTGCACAGCTGGCAGCATAATATCGGGAAAGTTGGCCGTCGTGAGAAGGACAAAAAGGCTCCACATGCCCGGAAGGAAGGCTGGAAAATAGCCAGCACCCTCCTGTTAAGCAGGGATGGAAAGCCCATGGCGAATTGACTATTCGGGAGAAAATCCAAAACCCCTATACACAGTCATCCCAGGCTAGGGAAAACGTCGACATTCTTGTTCGAACTTTGGGAGGAGGTCCGCTCGGGGCAGACATAGCTCCTATCTCCAGCATCCAGTCCTCTGTGTCTGGGGGAAACACCACCAGTGCCATCCAAGCGAAGAAGACCTTACCAGGATTTAACGTTTTGGCTTTGCAGTTTCGGGGGGTAGGCTTACGATTAAGGGCTTCAGGTTGTGGGGCTGACTCGCAGCCTTGAGGGCTGGTTGCACTTTGCTCAACACGCTACAGTTGAAGCAGCACTGCTTGCATCATACTCCGAACCCTAAATCGCGCGAAACCCGAACCCCGAAGCAGAGATTGTTCTCGCTGAGCAGGTAACCTACCCGAAGCCGAAAAGCAAGACCTTAGACCTAAGCAACTTCACTAGAGAGCCACGATTTGAAACAGACTCTGATTAGACTCTAGGCTCACCAGCGCTGAAACAAAAAATGATGTGCGTCCTGGTGGCCAACAGCAAGAATCCAAGAGCCAAAAGCTCGACAACGTGAATCATGGAGTGTGACATAATCCTCGAGAGAGGGTGTTCAATTATCAGTGGGCCTTGAGGTGCCCCGGCAAACTGGCTCTGTGATACGGGCTCCTAAGAGGGAGTCTGATTCAGACAGGCCATAAGACCGGTTGGGGCGATTGATCTGGCGCGATGCTTTCAGCGCTTTGAGTGGGTCACATTTGAGGCTGGGGATCGTGGGGATTTGGGGCGGTTGCGTACGCCATATCCACAAGCCCGCAACTATCCAAACAAAAAGGAGAAAAAAGGAAGTGGAGTGGCACAAATCCTGAGAGTAGTACTAGTAGTCGTAGTAGTAGTAGTAGTAGTAGTAGTAGTAGCAGCAGCAGCAGTAGCAGTAATAGTGCCGGTTCTAGTACCAGGAATGGGAGCACTGGAACAACACAACCGCTGCCCAACGACACTGGCCTGAAAGAAGTTCTCCCACAAACTGCACACACCTCAACAACCCCCCAAAACGGGCGCACTGCTAATACTCAGAACCACCATGATCACTGCTGGCTGCAGCCGACAAGCATTCAGAAAAATACAAGGAACAAGAAACGAGGCTTCGGGGGCATGAGGGTCTACAACTCTCCAGGGACCCTGAAGGCCCTAAAGTCAGACCCTAAACCCTAAACCCTAAACCCCACACCCCTAAACCCTAAACCCCTAAACCCTAAAACATAAGCCCTAAACCTCTCAACCCTAAAACCTCAGCCTTAAACCCTAAGCTAAGCCCGAAGCCCTTCCCCAAACCCCCAAGGCTCAAAATCTGCTTTCCAACGCGGGGAAAGAAGACGACGAAGATGCCGGCGCGGAGAAACGGAAGTACCTTTGATCTAAGGTTGAACCCATGGGCCCCTAGCATGGGCCCTTAGGGGGCTCTAGGGTCCCACAAGGGTATATATAGGGTACATAGTAGGTATATTAGGGTCCCAGGGTTAGCGCGGAGAAACGGAAGTACCTTTGAGGGTTCAGGGCTGTTTAGGGTTTAGGGTTTAGGGTTTAGGATTTAGGGTTTACGCTTTAGGGTTTAGGGTTTAGGCTTTAGGGTTCAGGGCTTACGGGTTTAGGGTTTATAGGGGTCGGGGTTTAAACCTTCCTGGCTTTGGGTTTAGGGGTTAGGGTTCAGGGCTTACGGGTTTGGGGTTTATGGGGGCTAGGGTTTAAACCTTCCTGGCTTAGGGTTTAGGGGTTAGGGTTTAGGGCTTACAGGTTGACGCTTTAGGGTGGGTTTCAGGCCCTCCTTAGGTTAAGCAAGATCTTAGAGAATACTCTTCGGGCTTAGGGTGTAGGGTTTAGGGATTTCGAGAGCCCTCCATCTCCCGTAAATCCGTGGAGCAGGTGGTGCTTCGCCCGCCAAGAAAAGGCTGCCCAGTGGGCGCGCGCAGTACCTCACAGCGACTCGGGGCATTCGAGTTCACATCCATCGGCTTCGTAGTATAACCCTTACCCTAAATCCTAAACCCTAAACCCTAAACCCTAAACCCTAAACCCTAACCCTAAACCCTAAACTGTATTGCACGGTTCCGCGGCCCTAAACTCTAAACTCTTAAGGCGAAGACCTACATCTGAAGCCGAAGCTCCAAATCCCAAACTCCAAAGTAGGGTTGAGGAGCGGAAAACTTGCAAGGCGATAAACCTTCAACCCTAAACGGGGAATTTTAGGGAGTTTAGGGCAGAGGGTTTTGGGTTTCGGGCTAGGGCTCAGGGAGAACTCAACCCGAGTTCCTGGAAAAATGACCTCGCATCCAGACAAGTCGCAACAGGACGCAGCATACGTAGACGACCTTTGGGTCAGGGTTTTGGGTTTCGGCCTTGGGTAAACAAAATGGCGTGAAACATTTGACTCCGGTCCGGGAGCGGGCGCCCCTGCTTATTCAAAATTAACTGAAGGTACAGGGCTTGAGGTTGAAAAGGCTCACTTAGAGGACCTGCATATGTATATATATATATATATACAATTCATAGTTGCTGTTCCGATTCTGAACAGCTCCCTTGGGAAAATTCTGCTTCTAGCCTAGCGTAGGCAACAACTATTAGAACCTAAGTCGACCTTTAAGTCAATGTCGGGCCCAGAGCCTTGAAGTATAAAGCATCAGAAAACGGTTTAGGGTTTAGGGTTTAGGGTTTAGGGTTTAGGGTTTAGCATCAGCAAACCATGCTCTTAGAAATCTAAGATTGAAACCACGGGGGCCCCTAGTATGGGCCCTTAACCCTGGGATCCTGATACACCTACCATTTACCCTATATGTACCCTTAAGGGTCCCTAGAAAGGCCTAGGGGTCCACATTAGGGGCCCATACTTCTAACCTTAGCCTTAGAAAGAATACTCATACTCATTCTTTCGAGTTCAGCATGTGTGCATTCATTCGGGCATGCTGCACTACAAAGTTTATAGCTGGGCTTCGGCTTCGGGTCAACTACATCTATACCACGCCATAGCATGCTCAAGGTAGCAAGAGCGGATTTATGGCACGGCTTGTCGCTTCGGGAAATTGTTATGGTAGGTAGGACATAGTACGAAGATATAGAATACAGTCTACAATGGCGTGGTTGTGGAGTTTCCAGCAAGTGCTCAGAACATAGTGCAGTAAACAAGCTTGAGAACGATGTAATTCACTAGTCACGCAGACAGTAACAGCACTGTAGTGGTAGATAACACCATGCACCATTCAAGACAACATGTGCTTGCTCAATGCGCTTAAAAATCCTGCCACAGCCCCTGTCATGCCGTGAGACTCGAAAACACTCGCATCCCACCGATGTGCGGACCAGGCTGCATACATCCGGTCTTCGTGGCAGATCTTCTTGCCAAATGCACGATGCTGGAGGAAGATATCGATGATAAATGGTGCCTCGGCTGTCCAAGATCTCGGCATGAAGAAGACATAATACTGGATAGCGAGAATTGAAAGCGTGGGTTTTAGGACGGTTCCAAAAGGGACTTAAAGAGTCTGCGAAAGGATCACAGGTTGCAGGTTGGAGGAATCCCATCTGAGATCTTTGACTCAGGAATTCGTACAGCTCCGCGGTCCGACTCTGTTGAAACTTCCGGCAAGGTCATGGTCTCACAAGCCCTGCAGCACAAAGGCAGAAGCAATACCAATACTAGTAGCAACAGTGATAGTAGTAACAGTAGTACCGGTAGTTAAGACACAACTAGCCTTGTGAACAAAGAAAACAAGTGTAGTGCAGAGACACGCAAAGCGAAGCGGTTGGTGCTTTATGGTGGACAAGGATGCAGGGATTCGGAATCAGTTCATGTGCTGCGCTCACTATCTGCAACTCCTCAGCTGCAAAAACCTCAGCTGCAAAGTCAGGAGACATGCTCCCACCTTGAGCCCCGTTCCCGAATCCCTCCCATCCATAAACCTACTTGAAAGCGCGTGCCGAACAAGCTGCAAAACCTAACCTCATGATATGAGTTGGCATCAGAATTGCTTGTTGATGTCTTGCATATTTTATATTCAGCGAGTCCCCCAATCGTCTTCCAGGCTTTTCACCTACCTCACAATCTGCTGCGTCTAGGGAGTCTTGCCCTTGATGTGGTAGAGAGAGACATGGGCTCTTTAGAAGGGTGGGGGGGAGGGGCTGTACTTCACAATACGGTACTATGTGCATACAGTAGTAGTACAGTAGTCGCACAGTAGCCGTAGAGCGATGCAGTAGTACAGCAGGTAGTAATACAGTAGTAGTTACTTATAGTGCAGTAGCAGTACAGCTGCAGTACAGACCCTAAACCCTAAACCCTAAACCCTGAACCCTAAACCCTAAACCCTGGACCCTACGTGCATAACATGTGCAGCACTCGTTTCAAGAGCTCGGGGCCTCCCTGGCCATTTCGGAAGGCCTGGCTTAAAAACTAACCAGCGAGCAGCAAAGGGTCCATGCAGAATCCTTTGCCACCTTCTGGAGTCACAGAATTAGGGTTTAGGGGTTCAGGGTTTAGGGCTTGTGCCTCATCGCCTCTACAAGCTTTCCCTCATATCCTGCCGCAAGTCCTAACCCCACAATTTACAAAAAAGGCCCGGCAGACACAGCAAATCCAGCAGAGACCGGAGAGCTGTCTGAAACTAGCGGCCATGTAGATGCAGTTTGTGCAGATCATGGCCGGCGACCTTTTCTTCAGAGGGAGAGCACTCTTAACTAGGACCTGGGAGCGCATGCGTGGGCTTCTGTCTTAACAGCTCTACGTTTTCGGAACTTGGGCCAGGGCATATGTAGAAATGTACTGAAGAACCGTTCACCATTTTGCAGGATCGGATGCGTTCTTGGGTTGAAGATCTAAGCTCAGTGCCCTCTCTTCTACACCCAAGTATTATGCAGGTGCGAAATGGGTCACGGAACCCTTGTTCAAAGCTTGCATGAATCTAAGCGCCGCAGGATTATCGCAGCTTTGAAGACTTCTACAGCTTTAGTTGTGGGTTCGTCGTAAAGTCACAGGGTTGCACGGTTCTTGCAGGATTGGGTTTCCTGGACCTTCGTGGGAGTCTAGTGCAAGATGGATCCGAAGCAAAAGACTGAAGCACAAATCCCATACCCCTTCCCACAAAAACGGAAAACAAGACAACGAATACAGAGAGAGGGAGAGAGGGAACCGAGAGAGCCAGCCAGCCAAACCTGTAAATCCTAAAACCAAATGATAGCCCTGAACCCTGAACCTTCCCGCCTTCGCCGAAGCATCGGGAGCTGGGACATCAAGTACTGCTCCACGGCCTTGGTGCCAGAGGCTCTTTCCCCATTTGCGCGCAGAGCTGTGTACGATTTCGGCTTCAAGGCTGACAGCCAATATTGGTTGACGAGGGTCAAGGGCAAAGCTGTGGATATGATGATTTTGATGATACTGCTGGCGATGATGGATGATAACGAGACGGATGGCGACGAGTAGTGATAATGCCGATGTTGACAACAGTAAAGATAAGGGGAACAGTTATCATGACGATGAGGAGGAGAAGCAATTCATTGTCGAGCTCTGAGACCACACAATCTCTGCCCCAGCGGCCTCTTCTGAACACTGATAAACTTGGTAGTATCGTTATTGCACCCTTCAAGGGATCCCCCATATTGTAGTATCTCTGAAAGGAAACCTACAATCTAAAACCACATTTGTCTGCCCAAGTGGCCTCCTCTGCACACCGATGCTCCGCGAAGCTACACCAGTGGGGCTCTACGAAGAACTCGATCAGCATCCCCAGAAATGCCCACAGCCTGTAGGGTTTAGAATTTCTGGGTCTTCGGTTTAGGGTTTAGGGTTTAGGGTTTAGGGTTTAGGGTTTAGGGTTTAGGGTTTAGGGTTTAGGGTCTTCGGCTTCATGCATGGCCTTGGGGCTTGAGGCTTTAAGGCGTCTAGGGGTGTCTAGGGCTGGTGTCTAGGGCTCAGGGCTTCGGGGCTATGGTGTCTAGGAGCTAGGGTTTGGGGTTTTAGTATAAACCCTAAACCCTAAACCCTAAACCCTAAACGGGTCATTGCGGGCCCAAAGATCCAAGCATGCGGTTTGTTTTTTAGGGCCATTAGCGCTTGACGTTTGGGCCTTTGGTCTTCCGAAATAAATTTCCGGTGTCTATTTGGGAGTTTCCGATAATAAGGGGTACCCTATTTTGGGGTCCGCATAATAAGGATACTGCTATTTGGGGTCCTATATTAGGGTCCCCTATTTTCGGAAACCCCCATGTATGGAATGTAAAGGAATACTCTTACGGCTTAGACAGATCTCGATCTTTCAATGGTTTAGAGAATGTGTCGGGGCCCTGTATTTACCCCCAAAGTCCGGACCCGATAATCCGGTATTTTGGTTACGGATTGTGGTAATCTAGGTTCATATTGGGAGGGTATACGATCATTCGGTACTTGGACCCATAGGCTTAGTTTCGGGTAAATTGTTATTAGGTGCTTGGGCCCTCACCTTAGGGACCAAATGACCCTTAAAAGTAGGGGCCCTATACCCTTCTACTATACATCCCTATATGGTATATGAACCTTAAACCCTTTTAGGGTTCAGTTCGTCCTTAAGGTAGGGTTAGTTTAGGCTGGATTTCGGCGGGGAAGAGCTGCGCAGGTCTTTGTTCGGCAATTGCTGAACATGCTCGAGCAAAGCTGAAGTCGTCAGAAGCCCGCCCAGGACACTGCAGGGCCTTAATATAGGGGCCTTAAATAATTAGAATAGGGTTTTGGGGTACATGACACTATCATTATAATAAGGAGCCCCCAAAACCCTATTCAATCCTATTCTAATTATTAAGGCCCCTACACTAGCCTGAACAGGTTGACAAATAATCACCCACATGCTAGCAGAGCAAGTATGCACTGTCAACAGTCACCACCACCATCAACATCCTCATCATGAACCTTACCATCATCATCATCATCATCAGCATCATCACCATCATCATCAACTCCATCATCAGAGTGACATATGATATGAGCACGATGATGACGCTGGTGGTGACGATGACGCAATTTCAAGTCTTGGTGTGTTTAGGGTTTGCGGGATTGACCGTCTGTAAGTAGCTTTAGGACAAGTTCCGTCATGCCTGAGGTTTAGGGTTTAGAGGGCGTGCGATAGCAAAGATATTGCATGGCACAGCCACGCCAAGGCGCGTGAGCAGTGGCAGCAGCCTCTTGTGCCAGCGGAGGGCACAGAGCGGTCCCTGACCATGCAAAGGCACCTGGGAAATACATCGCAGGCCACCCTAAATCCTAAACCCTATAAACCCTAAACCCTAAGATCCCACCAAGTCCCCCACCTCTAAACCCAATCCCAGGGGCGGGACGCTCCAACCCCTCGATAGCTGCGTGGAGGATGGCCGCTGCTTGCTCGATCTTGGCGTTCTCCGCAGACATCATGGAAGTCTCCTGAAGACTCACTGAGAACTAACGTAGGTACTATAGCTATAATAAGGAACCCTAAACCCTAAACCCTAAACCCCCGCAATTATTTAGGCCCCTACATTAAGAGAGTCTAGGGGCGAGGAGTTAGGGGGGGGTGCTAGAGCTTCTAAGGTTTAGGGTTCAGGATGGTTTAGGATTCTGTTTGGGTTGACGGTTTAAGGCTTAGGGGCTTTAGGTTTAGGGTTTAAGGCTTAGGGTTTAGGGTTTAGGGTGTTAGGGGCTTTAGATTTAGAATCCCACTTTGGGCTTTTTGGCTTCTGCAGACAGCGCAACACAAGGAGCACAGAGGGACTCACTGGAAGCCGAAGGCTCGGGGTTTAGGGACTAGCGGTGACTAGCGCTTCGGATCTTAGGAAGTTTAGTAGTTCCGGGTTCGGAATCTAGCGCTTAGGATCTCAGGCTTAGGATTTAGGATTTAGGGATCTAGGGCTTAGCATTTAGGGTTTCTAGGTTTGCTATGCACCCGAAACCGTTGAGGTCAAGGGTAAAACCCTTGTCCCTTGAAAACATCAACTGTAAAGGGAGGGTCTGTATGCTTAGACTCTGTGCATGTCTGCTTATATGAATTGAACGAAAGCACAAATCATGCAACATCAGACATACACTATGCACATCTACACGAATATGTAGGCATAGGCATACAACAATTATAGATACAAGCTTATGTACGTGTCCTCCCAGCTTTCGGCTCAAAAACCCAATTAGATCCCAGAGCCCTTAAAGGAACCCTCCCCCAGAGGAACTTAAGCCCAAATAGATCCTAGAACCCTGAAAGGAAACCGAGATATTGTCCTGTGGCGCTTACTTCAGACCCTTAACCCCTGAACCCTAAACCCTGCACCCTAAACGACCCCGGGCACTTGTGCGCGCTGCACTAAGTGATCTACTTTCTCGGGTTGTTTTGGGCTTAGGGTTTTGCAGGTTTTGGGCTTGGGGTTCAGGGAAACAGTGGTTTGGGGTTGGGGGTTTTAGGGTAATAGTTGTTAAGGTTTAGGGATTGGAGTTTGGGGCGATGGTATAGTGGATTAGTGTTTAAGGTGCAGGGTTTAGGATCACGAGCGCTCAACGATCAGGGTTTGGAACATGCTGTAGGGTAGCGCGGGTTTCAAGTACTAGGGTTCAAGTCTTAGGGTAGAGTTGATGCCCGAGTCCAGAAAAACGTTGCCTTATTTATCTACCTTGTATCCACCCCTTCCAGGATTGAAGGACAGGAGCACTCCTTCAGGCTTTTCTGTGGTAAACTGGAGTTATGAGACTCAGTTGGACTCCTGAGTCTGCGTGGTAGGGTTTAGGGTTTAGGGTTGAGGGTTTAGGGTTCAGGGTTTAGGGTTCAGGGTTTAGGGTTTAGGGTTTAGGGCATCCAACAACCAACAAGCATCCCAAGTTTTCTTTGGCTTGGGGCAGTCGTCAGCAAATTACTCCGCGGCAACTCTCCCGAGAGAGGGTACTCGTGTGGAAAGTGCAGCTTCAGTGCACAAAGACTCAAACCATTCTTCCTCGTCATGCCAATACGATTTACAGAGTTGTAAACTAAGCGCCAAATTTGTAATGACGGGGATAAGAGTAAGCATAATCCGGGTAGTAGCGAAAGCTTCTAGCCGCAATTACACGAATGGTGTTCACGGAATACGCAATACCAGTGACAGTCAAGACGCTCAACAACATTCTGATAGTGATCCAAGCATTTATGCACACACAGTTGGTAGCACAAGCTCGCAACCCGGCCGTGTCCTCGTCATCAGAAGAAGCTGCGCCCGCGGAGTTCGTGCCGTTTGTGCTTTCGTAGAACATCATGCTGCGAGTTGATGCGCTCGCCATTGCAGGACACTTCAGACTACAGACCCATCCTACGGTGATAAACCCCGAAACTTAGGCCCTAAACCCTAAACCCTAGTATAGAGGCCCTTAAATAATTAGAATAGTGTTTGGGGTATATTATTTATTATACCATAAGTATATTAAGGAACCCCCAAAACCCCATTCTAATTATTAAGGCACCTACACTAAACCCCAAATCCGGGCTGCCGAGACCATCAGCGACTCCAGCTACTCCCCTTTACATTACACAGCTGCTTCGAGCGTGTCCATGTCTTCTGTCGGTGAAGTCCTCCATGTGCCACAGTATCTATAAGCAAGTAAACAAACAAAAGCAAATATAGTTAGACTATGTACATAGATGAATATATACATATCTGTATGCCCAGGGCAGACTCAAACTCAAACTGCGGAAGGCGGAATACAGTACTTGAGTCACCGTGGTGTGGCCACAACATGCTTGGGGGCTGCGGCGGGGTTACTGTCTAATGTAGGGGCCTCAATAATTAGAATAGGGTTTTGGGGCCCATTATACTGTTAATATAATGACCCCCCCCCCAAAAAAATATAGTATAGGTCATTATCAAGGCCCCTATACTACTGTCCAGGTTCAAGATTCAGCTTTCGGGCTTTGAGTTTAAGGTTTGCTCCGCCCCGGCCCTTCTAAGAGCACATTGACATGGAGTTTAGATAGGGTTTAGGGTCAAGAAATCTGAACCCCAGTACATACGTGAGTTCTGCTTCAGTAGAAGCGACGTGTGCCCGTTTCAAGAACGCTTCCAAGTTCAGCGACATCCCCGAAGGCTCCATGTGCCCAAATACGGTTGATGGTACAAATCCTGCATTACCCATAATACGGAATATAATAAGGAACATACCATAACTCCCATAGTTTAGGGTCCTTAAAAGGTAATGCAAAATTTATATCATCAACAGTAGTATGTACTTTGGCCTTAAATTAAAGCCTTAAAGTACCTAGATGGGAAGCGCTTTAAGGCCTAAGTGTATACTACATGGGGCACATGGAGCCTTCGGGATCATGACTTAGAGCCACCACTGCGTTTCTTTTGAGCTTCTCCATCTCTCATCCTTCGCCCCGAAACAGGCCTTCAAACTGTCCGTTCAAAGCAACTCCAAGATAGGGGCCCTGAGAATAGGTTCTTTTGGGTAGACTATATTCTAGTCGATTTCCCAGGTAAACTGAGACTGGTATTATGCTTCTTGCTAGGTACCACTGCCCAAAGCCCGAAGCCCTCAACCCAAAAACGCAACCTGGAGGCAAATGCTCGGATGCTCGAGACCCTAACCGTAACTTTACACCGCCAAACCGAGAAGCTATGGAAAACGAGCCCAAAAACATGACCTGTAAACCGTAGACCAACATCTCTACAAGCCCGATAGCCAAGCCCGGAATCATTGAAGCTGTAGCCCTGCAGTCCCGCGTGATAAATCCTCAAAGAAGACTCCAAACTGTAAATCTGCAGTCTACCATCTCAGGCGCTCGAAATGCAACCCGAAAGTTCCACTCGATGATATTCTTCAATGAACACGCACAGAGCCCACCACCCTAAATCCTAAACCCCAAACCTCTGCCTAAACACATCTAAACCCGCATCGCAGTAATCCTAGAGCCTCAGACTTTAAGACCCCGAACCCCTTAACCCGTAAACCCCTACACCCCTAAACCCTGAAACCCTTACACGCCTAAACCTAAACCCCTATAAACCCCAAACCCCGAAACCCGCAAACCCTAAACTCCTACTCCCATGAACCCCTAAACCCCTACAAACCTAAACTTGAACCCCTAAACCCTGAACCCCTAAACCCCTATAAACCTAAACCCCAAAAACTCTCATCATATTCTGGCCCCTATAGTTTAAGGTATATTCCTAAACCCTAAACCCTAAATCAGGGTCCTTCATCTGGCTGCCCGAAGACCCACCCGAGGATTCCACCGCCACTCCAAGGCTCCGCAGCAAGGCCTGGCGCCCGAGCCAAAAGCGCAGAGTCTCCATTCTTTACAGGGTTTAGGGTTTGGGGTTGAGGGTTTGTCG
>CAJNDV010033341.1:10651-29248 GCA_905221635.1 Symbiodinium sp. CCMP2456
GGGTTTAGAGTTTAGGGTTTTGGTGGTTCTTGCATTTTGGATTTTTTGGGGCGCATCTCTTGCCCGGTGAGACGGGACCGCATAGCCCGACACCTGTCCAAACAACTCTTCCTAAGGTGCCTTCCTTGTCGTCGCTGGTACGTTTCCCTACACCCTAAATCCCTAATCCCTAAACCCTAAACCCCTGAACCCCTAAACCCTAAACCCACAAAACCACCTAACCGTCAATTGGCAGCCCCGCATGTGGTACCTGCAATTTACGGTGAGTTTGTAGGTTTTGGCTAGTTTGGGGGTTGGAGTTTACCTAAAGTGACCTACAATCTCCATTGTAGTTCGTTTTTGGCTTACCTTCTATAGGATCTTAAACATAGAAACGGTTAAACAAAGAGAGGAACAGTGAAACCCTGAAACTCCTACACCGTAAACCTTGGGGCTTTCAAGCCTCAAACGCGAAACAACACAAGCCATCAACTAGCCTAGAAACTACTCCTATTGAACAGCAATAAGGCGCACCAAGTGAAATCTTAAGCCCTAAAGCCTAGACTAGACCCTGAGCCCCAAACCCTATAAGCCCTAAAGCTTGAAACCGAAACCCTAAACACCTAGGCCTCAATTCAGGTTTCGGGTTTGGGGTTCTGGCCTGGCAGTTGCTCGCCGGCACAGGTCAGCCGGCTACTTTTCAGACCATGTGGCAGCACCCTCGGTTGAACTCGGGCTCAAGCTTCTTGAGACTTAATGTAGTGGCCTTAATCGATAGAATAGGGTTGTGGGGTGTATTATACTATGCTTATAATATAAGGAAGCCACCAAAATAGGATTGGATGGATGGATGGATAGCGGACAGTCGTGCAGCATGGCGCTGCGCGTCCCAAAATTGGTGAATTCAAGGTGAAACAACTGGCCTTTGGTGCCAAAACTTCTTCGAAGTGACTCGGGGTCCTTCCCTGGATCTTCCGCTGACATGTGCAGCTATCCAGTCCTGAGTCTCGGCCGTGGGCCTGTACCGCCCAAGGTCAGAGATTCGGACTTCCTCTTCAAAGAAATCTAGCCCCTGGAACCGCTCGTCTGCCGTGGGTAGGCGCGGTCCAAACATCATAGTATGTTGTGAAACCCCCTGGTAAGCCTTCCAATCCCCCTTGCGGAGCTGACTAGCCCTGCGAACCTCCGGCCCTTCGACTTGCCGGATGTCAGTGATGCTCATGGGCGGCAGGAGCTCGGAAGCCCTAGTGAGGCATGCATCGCTGTGCTAGAGGTGTTGTTGTACCTGCCTGACGGTGCCATACCATCGGTGGCAGGATATGCAGTACACATCATACGCGAAGTGCCTGGAGGGTGAGAGGATGGCATGCGAGCGGGCTAAGTGGACGCCAAGGTGTTTGCGAAGCTTGAACGCTGAGGGGCAAACAGGGCACTTGAACGGGGCCTCTATCGCTGCGGTAGTTGCCGGCTCAGCTGGCCCTGCAGCCGCAGCAGTGTCGGCATGGGAAACAGCAGCGGGGCGGGCCGCCCACTTATCCAAGTCCCGTAAAAAGGCACGCTCTGCCCGTTTGACCTGATTTGGCCACCATCGAGGTGTAGTCTGGTAAGCTTCTAGCAGTGACAGAACAGGCGACGACAGGTCCAAAAGCTGGCCCACCTCGGGAAGGTGCATCACAACGATCCGAACATCATCCTCCAGCTGTCGTAACCAGGACCCGGCCGGATGTACCGTCCAGTGGTCAAAGAGGAAGGTACGTAGGACCTCCGGCCCGTGCAGGGTGAGGCGGAGGAGGAAACCAGCTCTGGACCTGGCTAGGGCAAGTGGTGGTGATGCCGCTTGTGCGGCCCGTAGCACATTGTAGCTGTGGGCCGTTTTGTGCTCTGCCTCGCGCGGAAGCAGGGCACGCCAAATCCGCACATAGGCTTGGTCCCAGGCACGCTGGTGTATCGCCGCGGGCAGCAACAACGCAGCTCCTGAATGGACGAAACGGGAAATTGCCAGGGAACGCAAGAGCAGTCGTCGAGTGGTGAGCGGAATCTGGCGATTGCCAAAAAGTCTTTTGCCCAATGACTTGGTGACTCCAACAGCTCGCGACGCCCGGTGTGCAAGATCCGGCCGCGGGTCGCCAGAACACGTGAGGATGGTTCCTAAGTGTTTGTAGGCCGCAACGACAGGGAGGGCGTGGACCTCCTGGCTAAGGTCGTCTCGTATTTGAACGCACAATGTCCCTGTCGTCATCTCAACTAGGCGCCCATGGGTGCGCCAATCGATGCCAGCAGGAAGTAAGACCGCAGTCTTATCTGGGGCATAATTGAGCCGCATACCCACAGCGGTAGCACGCTCCTGGATGACACTGGTAGTGGCGCCGACCCTGTGGAGAAGTTCCGCAGGGTCTCGGGCATTCTGTAGATGTGTGAAATCATCCGCCCAGGCTGGCATCCCGAGCGTCCCCGCAGCTGAGGCTTCCGCCCATTGGGGGCGAGGGTCCTTCCCAATCGGCTCCGCAAGGAGACTGCGCTCCCTGAGCGCCTGTTCTGTCGTCTTTAAGAAGGCTGTGAAAGACAGAGAGAACAAGACGTCCGCAGCCGGATCACCCGGCCGCGTACCACGCTCTGTGCAAGTGAGAAGGTCACCTAGATCCATATGGAACCATGTGGCATGTAGCAGATCGCCCACCATTGCGGTAAGATGTGGGGACGCCCCCATCTGCGGCAGTGCTGCAATGCGCTCTAACTGCTCCGACAATTCGAGGAGAGTATGGCGAGGTAGGCCCGCCTTGTGCAACAGCTCACGCAGTTCATAGTCGGAGCGGTGTGATGGAACCAGCATTTCTCGTACAACTCGGTAGTATGCAGCCTGCAGGTCAAAGAACGTAATCGACCACATTTGGCGACATTGCTGGTGTACAGCCTGGAACGACCTTGCCAAGAGTGAGACCGTCTCAAGTCCCACCCCAGGTCTCGCACCTGCTTGCGTGGGGTGACCCTGCGCCGCTAGAACAGGCAGGAGCTTACCACGTAGCAACCTGTGTTGGACTTTAGCTGGCACAGCAGCGAGCAGTATAGACCTGAAATCTTGTCGTCGGAGAGCAGCTCCTGCTCTTTTCGCCAAGCATATGAGGTTACCGCCCCTGAATTCTACCGGCTCTTGGAGCATGAGTGCCGATTTCAACAGAATGGGCAGGAGTTGTCTGGATGCTGCACCTGGAGAGGCGCGGAGTAAATCCGCAGTTATTCCGTCTGGGCCGGCAGCCTTGTGACGGTGCAATCCAAGAATGACTTGCTCGGTGTCCCGGAGGCTAGGTAGCACATTGGCATCGAACACAAAAGAGTCCCTTGGAGGGCGGGACCGAAAACGGGCGAGGTACTCCGCAGAGGAGACCGCCTCTCCTAACTCCTGGGAGGCGAAGTGGCTTCGCCAGAGCTCAAGTCTGTCTGTTGGAGTCTGGGCAAAGTGTCCGTCGCTGTCACAGACGGCAGGGAGCGGCACAAGGTTGCTCCTTCGCGCCGACTTCGCAGCCGGGAATGCCTTCCGGACTGCCTGGTAGAGTGCACGGGAATCTTTGATGTCGCTCAACTGCACTCGCTCAGTCAGTGAGTGCAAATATGCACGCCTGTCTGCTGCGACCTGCTTGCGGGCCGCTTTCGCAAAGTGCCTCAGTAGCGCAATCGCACGTGCTATGCTGACGTCAACCTCAGCCAACCAAAGTGCCGCTATGCGCAGTGCCCGGTCGCTAAAAATCGTACCATGACGGTTAAGCAGTAGGGCAGTGAAAGCGATCATAACGCGTCGGCGTGCTTGCTCCGCCTCCTCCTGGCCGAGGTAAGTACGTAACGCCTTCCGTTTATCAATATAGTCCAGAGTCCGTTCGGAGAGGAAACACTGTACTGGTTGTCGTCCTGGCATCGAGCTCATGCCACGGCCGGTGTCCGTCCACTGTTGCACAAAGTGTTGATATTGGTCATCGATAGGAGTGTCCCAGGAGACACAGCTGAGGAGAGCTAGCCGTTGCGCTTGTTCTCTTGTCTCCTCCGGCGTGCTCACAGTTGGAGGGCGCACCGCCCTTCTAGAGACTGTCCTGAAAGCCCCGGAATTCACATGTTGGCAGTACTCTGCGCGAAGGTAGACGGGCCGGTGGTCCTCGCGGAGCTGGAGGCTCTCAAAGCCCACTAGTACCTTAGCCTCGAGCTCGAAGGTCCTCCACGAAGTCGGCAGGCCTATGTAATCCAGTCTGTGAGCAATATCAGGCCCTGACAGCCAAGTCTCGCCCGGTCCCACCTGGAGACCCTCAATAGTGGAGGGGAGGAAAATGTCCGAACTGGCGAGGAACTCGTGGAAAACCGCTCCGGCAAGATTCTCGGGCTCAGCATTGCACGGTCCGACTGCTTCCGAGACCACACTTCCTACCCTGGCATTTGCGTCAAGTAGGAGGAGTGCCTCCATGCCTTGCGGCCGGTGATGCAGGTCATGCGCCCGCTCTCTCCAAAAAGCTTCGACTGCGGCTATAGGAGCGTTGGCCGCTGAGGGCCCATGTGCAACCATGACAAAAAGCCGCAGGAAGGGGGCGACAAACGTGACATTGAGGTGCCTATGCGAAAAGCCAACAGTAGAGGCATGCTCTCGACGCAGAAAATATTTGGTTCCGGACTTGATTGCATAGGGGACGTTCTTGTTCACCCACAAGGCGCATCCCCCGGTGCCAGCCGGGGTAGATCCTGCATGGTACATGTCGTAGACCTTGTCAGGCATCGTGGCTGTCTCACCTATCCTTGTTTCCTGGAGCCCTACGAACAATGGGCAGTAGTCTGCTAGACTACGCTGTAGAACTGCACGCCTGCCCAATAGGCACAAGCCTGTCGGATCCGCACTGCTGTCGGTGCCCGGCTTGCGCGCCGGTTTGTCTCGCAGGGTAAGTATATTATAAGAGACACAAGACCACTTATAATGGACAGCGCCCGAACTATGTGTCTGACTCGCCTCCCCAGCGTGAGGTGCATGTGTCGGCAACTCTGGGCGATGTTGAAGTCTCCTTGCCTCGGATTCAAAGGCATAGACGGTGGGGAGGTCACATTGAGGAGAGGAAGCCAGCCACGCCCAATCTCTGAGCTTGTGATTGATGAGACGGTGGGGCCAAGTCGGCAGGCATCTCTGGTAATAACCTTCCTCATGCATCCTCGCCAACCCCGCCAGGCGATCGGTCAGCTCGTTGGCAAAATGCCCTGAGTGGCCTTTAACATGAAAGTGGTGCGCCCGGCACCGGGCCGTCACAAGCTGTCTCAGGTAGGATACCGAAGCGGGCAGTGAGGGGCCTTGTGGCGGCAAGGGGTATTTGACCTCTCTGGATTCCCCAAAGGCACCCGTGCCAACGCTGATGGCGTCGTAGTAGTATGCCAGAGGTGCCTGGTACTTAGGACCAAACTCTGCAGACCACGACAGAGCCCAGAAGAGCGCGAGCAGTTCTGCTGTCACAGCAGTGTCATCAACCTCTCCCGCATAGAAGGGGGTCTGTGCCGGCACTGCCGTGGAACTAGCATGGCCAAAGAAATACACAAGAACCCCAACCTTGAACCACACGGTGAAAGCCCAAGAGCAGGGCGATGAAGCACGAGCATCCTGGGCGGCCGAGCCATCCGTATAAATCAAGATCTCATGGGGAGGAACTTCGCTGGAGTGGTCCCATTTTTCGATTCGACTAAACAGCTGTCTCAGAGGCTTTGGCAGGGTAGAATCGGCAAACACGTGGCGTATGTCCGCATCTAGCCAATCTAATGACCTGGTCGAACAGTCAGGTAACAAATCCTGGAGGCTGAGACTCAGTGTCTGATGGGCAGTAAGCGGCACGGAGCTCGCCAAGGAAATGCGGACTGACGCCGATTCGATAGCTGGAGGTGGCGCCAAACCAGGACAGGAAGAGTCGCCAGCTCTAAGCACCCTTGATCCTACCAATCGACCCTTAAAATGGAGCAGTAGTAGCGCATGGATTGTGGTAGTACCGAGGTGCAGAGACGCATCCCTGTCTACGCCAGGCACGGCGGCTGGCTGGGCCCTCAAAGAACAGTGAGAGCCACCCCCTGTGGAGGCGGGAGTGGAACGTGGCCTGCATCCCGCACGGCACGGAGTGGGAAGGTGCCGTCGCCCTGAACGGCAGAGCGCGAAGTGCCCATTACGACTGTCGATAGTCGTATCGACAATAGGCTTGGGCAATTTCTCTGCAACTGCACCGTCATGTGCCGGATCTGTCAGGAGAACTGCAGATAGCTGACTGCTAGGGTACGTGAGGGAGCGCGACAGAAAGAGATGTGGTAGCGCCGCATGAATCAACCTTCGTGTTGTTGCCAATGGGACATCCTCTGGTCCTGTGGCAGCGGCTGTGACCCTTGGCATCATGGCGAACAATGCAAAAAGCATGACACAAGGTGGGATTGAGGCTCTATGTAATCGGCATGAGTTGAGCCTGTAGATACAGGCGACTGTGCTGAGACTGTCCACCCAGTTGCAACACAATGCAAGGCTTGGAAGGCTCCACCTCTGACCTGGATGCTGACTCCCCGTATCACAGTGAGTGTCAACAGTTATGTCACTGGACTTGCAGAGGGCGGCAAACACGAGGACAACTAGTCCGGCGGATAGTAAAAGGCCTGTTTGTACGCTCCGCCACGCAAAGGGTGCCGCGAGTAACCGGGCAGCATAGTTGTAGGCATATGTGCCCATGGGGTGTCCAAGAAGATGCGGCAGGAGGACAGGGATGGATCCGGAATGGCCTTCAAGTAAGGCGTCACGTGATAGATCCCGGAAACATATGGCTTCTCGACCACCGAATACAATCCTAGAAACCGAAATGTGTGCCTGGCGTTGGCGTGGGCTGCGACTTCGTTGCCTCCGAGGTGGGGGGCCGCCATGGGCATCATCTGTCGGATGGTACTCCGTTTCCCAGGCAGTGTAGGGGGGGTCCTCCCCTTGTCCATCGTCATTATCATCTGCATGAGAGGGCGAGGAATCATCCGAAGAGGCATCGGAGGAGCCCGAGTCGCTGCTCTGCACAAGTTGGAACAGGAAGTCAACAACCAGAACATCTCCTGGAACTACCTCAAAGTACAGTCCGTCATCCTCATGTCTGACGGTGCCACCAGAAATAGAGGCATAGTAACCCGCAGGACAATAACGCTCGAAGCGGGAAACAAGGTCCTGGGCCCGAAGTCTAGAGTTTGGAGCAAAGCCCCATGTGACCCCACACTGTATGGGCCTTAGGTCGAGCATGATCATGGTACGTGGCGTGCCTGTTGCAGGGTCTATGCTCGGGAGTTGTGTAGCAATCATAGCGTGTCCCGCCAGTATGCCGTAGTCAAAGTAGTCTCTGACCCTAGGCGTCGTCGGCTGAACTGTAAGTTGAGACAGCTCAAAGCCAAGATGTGCGGCTATGTCAGCTCTAAAGCTCTGTCGCCTGGTGGTGTCGAGCTCAAAGAGGGAGGGCTCGTCATCTGCAACCAGCAAAAGCCATCTGCCGGCAACTGCCGGTACATCGGGCTCCGCACTCCAAATCTGTGGGGACCCTAGCATGTCTGCTAGATATGTGACCGTAATGAAATTGACATGGGCTGGCACGAACTGAACACAGAAGCCTGTAGCAACCTCCGTGGTGTCGCCGGGGCGCAACGGAGTCGGGCGGTCGCCGACGTAAACATCAAGGCCATATTCGTGGTCCAAGAGCCCTGCAATTGTGAGCAATGAATTGCGATCCACAACTGGTGGGACCTGCGCACTGTAAAGGGCACCATTGCATCGGACAGCGTCCATAATAACATGTATGGCTTCGGACCACTCAGCAGCGGCAGTGAAGACTGCACAGTGTCCCAGCGGCTGAGGGCGGGCAGGGACAAGGCGTGCAAACCGTCTTCTACACACAGTGTCTCTGGCCTCTTGAAAGAGTCTGAGTGCTTGATCCTCTTCAAGGCCAAGAGGAAGTGCAACTGTAACAATCTCGGGCGGATATTCCAAAGCATACATCAGTGCAGTGGCCGTGAATGTACCATCTTCTTGACCGAGCACCACGCCAAAATTTGGAGGCGGCTGGGCAAGAGCTGGAAGGTGCTGTCTGGGACTGGGCCTGACTGCCGGAAGGTGAAGGAGACGACTAAGTTCATCGATATCTGGCGGCCCGCGTCCGTTGGAAGCAACACCTTCAGCATTGGTGAGCCTGTGTTGTCGTGACTGACTGACTACCGCCTTGGTCCAGGCAGGTCTGGAAAAGATGGCTCTAACCTGTGCGAGGCCGATGGCGCTGGGAAGGCGCAAGTCCAGCAATGGGCTATAAGAAAGAAGCTGCATGTGTGGGACCTTCTGAGCTGGAGAGGTCAGACTGTAAGGTTTAGGCCAGTCACCCTTAGTTATGCGCATAAGCCAAGAAGGCGTGAGCCAAGCCGTGTTAAAAGCAGCGGCAGAGCCTGTGCAGCAGACCTGTAGAGGCCCATCCCACTGTTGGTTCAGTGTGTCCGTCGGCTGAGCCTCCTGCAAACCTCGATATGACGTGTCGGAGGAGGGGGAGAGGTGTGGCTCATTCGCCTGCCGGCGTGCACGGCTACGGGACCTTGTGCTGCTATCGGATGGATCATCTGTGTCGTCCTCCTCTTCAAGTTCCTCCGGGACTGCAGGATCAGAAGGGGGGGTGTCGGGCTCTGAGCTGCTGGACGGCTCCATGTCAGGAACAAAAGAGACAGTGAGCGTGTCTCCATGTCTAAAGCGAAAAAAGTCTCTTTTCCTGCGCCCCCCTACAACAGAAATCCTCCAGTCCGGTGGAGGCTCCAGGGCCAGCACTGCAGCGAGCTCCCCAAGAGTTAAGTAGTTGCGCGGTAGCTGGAGGAACTGTGGTGAGGCCGCGACAGGTCTAAGATCCAGGAATAGCACATGTAACTCCTCACCTGGTCTCGGCCTGTCGGCTACGGCAATAATACTCCTGACATGGGTGCCCCTATGCATACAAGCTTCCAGACACCCTTCAGAGGGAGATACCAAATCCGCATTGCCATGCTCGGCACCTACAAAGTCAACAACAGCCGTGCGCAAAGAGACGCCTGGTGAGCGCGTGCCGCTGAAATGGTATCGGCCTGTGCTGTGAAGCAGCATGAGAGTGGCTGCAGCCGGGATGCGGGGTGAGCCACCCGGAAAGCCTACGAAATCCTCCTCTTGTAGGACACTGCCAAGGGTGGGCAGGACCTCTGGCTGGAACTCCTGGCGGACAAGGCGCACTAGGCTGCCGTGTCTGAGATAGACCTGTTCGTCCTCCTGTAGGGGCTCCATACTGGTCCCTACCAAGATGTGACACGGGCCAACGGAGTACATGCCGGCCTCTCTGCGGATTTCTGCTGCTGTCGTTGGCCTGGTAAGATAGGTGCCAATAATGGGACCATCCTTATTGACTACTGCCAACCTGAGGTCAAAGACAGCAGCAGTGAGACTGGCAAAGGTAGCCCATGGCGGGAAGGTGATAAATGTAGCGTAGGCTTGACTGGGCTGTGGGATTGCAGGCTCGATAGCATGCTCCTTTGGCAAACATCGTGGTATGCTGCGAAGGGCAACTCTGGCTGCATCGGCTGTTTCACATGGCACAGGAATGTGGAGATTAGCAATCTCCGGCACGTAGTATGGGGTTACCACATAGACAGTAAAGGGTACTCTCCTAGCTGGTTCCCCGGCGGGCTGTCCCGGAGCATGCAACGCAACAGGTATGCCCGTAATAGGTCGATGATTTGGTTCGAGGCCTGCCTCCTCGAGGGCCTCAGCCTGAACTTCTGCAACGATATCTCTCCAATTGACAGGAGAACGGGGGCCTGTGGTATCCGTGGGCGGCTCCACGCTCCTTGCACCGGGTGCATCATCGCTCGCCTGGGCAAGGCTACGCTGCGAATCTACACAAACATCTGCGTCATATGGAAGCGGGTCGGGTAGACTGGCAATGTGGAGTGCCGCATCGGACAGTGCCTCACTTAATCCTTTCGGTGCTGCCCAGACCTGATGAGGCAGGCTAAGGAGGAGAAGCAATTTCCTCCATAGAGACACGCCGGACCTATAACGGGTCTTATTGTCTGTCTGCCGGTGGCAATGCTGTGCTTGTAGCCTTACGAGCGGGGGACCAATACGCCTATAGGGGCATCCTGATGGGCGCACTGCACAACCTGTGGCCAAAAATGGCAGGGGTGGAGGGCACTTGCGGCCGTGAGGAATGTCTCTCCATCTGCAGCGGCGGAGGCCTTGACGTAACAGCCAAAGGAGCTGGCACATAGTCACAAGGCAGACGGCACGACAACATGCATGAAGATATGCCCCAATCTCACAAAGGCAGAGCAGGGCACTGTCAGACACATGTGTATCAAGTTCTTGTGTGTTACAGACCGATAAAAGGCAAACACTGGCGAGCCACAGACCAGTGGTAACCCATACAAAGTCCGTTGACATAAGGAAGACATGTGGTCTGCCGGGAGCCGTCCACACATTGCAATCAACACCAAGCCGCGCGAAGAGCAGCTGTATGAATTGTGCCGCTCCTGGTTGTCCGAGTGAGGCTCGCAAGCTTGTGTAGCGAAGGCAAAAGAGGGCACCAAACAGGCAAGTCACTGGAAAAAGGAACCTCAGATAGGAGGAGCCAAGTCGCGTAGCCTGTGCGCTCTCAGGTGGTCGATGGTGCCGGACAAGGGCGGGCGTCCCTGAGCCACCGATACGCCTCTTTGGCGCCGATGTCCGGTATGCTTGAGTGGTGTTAGCCTTGGGGCAAAGTCCATCCCAGGCTATGGGCAACACAGTATGTGGTGGAATGCCCACCGAGCGTGCTGGAAGGCAGAGAGGCGGGGCACCCCTAAGGACGCCGTCAAAAGGCAACATCCTTTGGTGTGCAGAGGAGGGAAGGACAGCACGGCAAGCCTCCACAAGAACCCAATGTGAGAGGTAACCATGTCGTCCTGTGCGAGGAAAGGCCTAGGAGATGCTTGGGCAGGCAGTTACAGGACAAAAGCGTACCAGGGGTGACTGTACACAGCGTCCGCAAACTACCCTATGGAAAATCCGAAAGCACTCAGGGATGGAGGGCCACAAGTTCCGATGACTCCTGAAGGGCGTACCTCGGCGGTGCGACTGGAAGTTGGAGGGCAAACATCGGCGATTGTACATGGGCCGTGTTGCTCTCACAAGTTCCCGGCACCCACGACTGCCCCCAGGTGTCAAATCGAAGCAAGCTTGGCATCCCTCAGGCCCGCGACGCGGTGTCAGGTCGGCTCCGCCGACGACCGAGCTGCCGAGTTCTCCGTGTCCTCGAGGTCTGGGTCGTCGTCGTGTAGCGTGAAGGCCTGTGGCCGATCTGGCGCAACAGGCCCAGATCTGCAGACCTCCTCCGGAGGAATGCCAAACGGCATCATGGCATGTCTTGCCTCGTGCAGCTTGTCGCCAAGGCCCCGTGTCCTGCCAACCTCCGCAATGGGCGCCTGTGGCCGGGAGTTCTGCTTCACATCTGGGCGAGGAGGCGCAACGGATGTAGGCACTCTCGGCGTCGAAGAGTCTCTGTGTCCGGTGTGGACCGGAGTCGGTGTCGCAGCCACCCCCATTGACATCCTCCGAAGGGCACTGGTCACTACCGGTGTAGGTGGGGCACTTGAGGTATCCGGCGATTGGTAAGGATCTGCGGTGATGGCTGCGTCCACACCACTGCCAAAAATGGCCTCTCCCACAGATACCGCGGCATCTGAGGGTCTGGCACCAATGGTTGGTGATCGCCTGGCTGCGGGTCCGCGCCTGTCCGGTGTCCTGTAAGGGATCGCCGATGGCGGCGCGAGCCCTTGTAGTGGACGTTCTGCACCTCGCTCTGTGATCCCCTGTGCTGCGCGAATGGCTTCTGCATAGAAGCCCTCCTCCGGCTCTTCGGGGGCTGTGACCAGCTCCTCCCATTCCATCTCCGCAGGATCGTTCTTCGTCTCTGGCTTGAGAGCTTGAGCTCCGCGCAGGATCAACTCCTGCACCCTGGTCGCAGCCTGTCCTCCGAACTCTGCCTGCTCCGCCAGGTCGCGGTCGATCTTCATAAGGTCCTCCTCGTACAGCCTCTTCTGGGCAGAGTACTCCTTGCGGGATTTCTCCTTGAACGCCTCCCAGCACTGTTCTTTGTAGGCCCGTGCTTCTTGTAGACGCCGAATGCGGCCATCGGCCTTGCGTGTCTGCGTGAGCGCGCGCTGCACAGCCTGTGTCATCGTCTCCGAGGCCGTGGCAGGGTGCTCTGCAGGCTGGTTCCCTGTTCGCCAAGGCGGCCCCGCCTTGACTTTGGCCTTGCTCCAGGACGTCGAGTCTTCGATCTGATCGTACCTGGTAGCGCCACGCGGCTTCGCCTTGTTCTTGGCGGAAGGCGACAGCTGCCAAGCACCAGACCAGTATTGCCACTTGTCTGATTCCTGGGCAGCCCATGCCTGCGTCTCTTGTCCTCCACGCCATCCTGAGCTTCCGCGCCCTCTTCCCATAGAGGGGCGATAGTACTCTGTATATAACGGCTTGGAGTGGTGCGAGCACAGGAGCTTCAGATCTGAAGCTAGTGGCCGATGGTGCCTTTGTCGGCTGACGCGTATCCTCACGCGGGCCTTGTGTCGTCGGGCACGAGCTCGACGATGCCAGGGCGGACTCCAACCTACCCTAGGCGTGGTGCTGTCACCACTGGGGTCGCAGGCTATGCTGTCCTCTCTCGGACGCTCGATCCCAGACCCTACCAAAATAGGATTGGTAGTTATTTAGGCCCTTCTATTAGGGTCTACGGTTTTCTTGTTGGAGCTTGGGGACCAACCCTACAGCCTAAACCCCAAACCCTAAATCCTAACCCGTAGCTTAGAGCCCCCTAAACCCTAAACCCTAAACCCTAAACCCTAATCCGTAGCTTCGAGGCTAGGGACTGCAGGCTTACGTCGTTGACACCTGCCTGACAGCGACCCATCAACCCTGCACCTGGCCCTGAAGATTCTCTGAGGCTTCTACAACCTGCTGTTTGAGATCTATTCTAGTCATGGAGTCATAGCCTCTTTTGCAGGCTTTGAAGATGCGCGTAAAAAAACCCAAACCCTAAACTTTATATTCGATTATATGAGTTCTCTATCTGTAAACGGATGTCGAAGAACCTTGTGACGCAAACCTTATGTAACGCAACGAACACAAACATCAACCAGCGCAAACAAACCGAAACCGCCAGGCTTAGACACAATGAACCTTGCTGTACGGAGATCCGTCCCTAGACACATACCAAACCCGGTGCCAAACCCTACCTATGGTCTCCATCGTCTTACTTCCCCAATAAGCCACAGAAATGAAAGGTCAAACTTTCCGATTCCTACTACACTATCAGAACCCAACAACTTTAAAGGTTGGGCATTGGGCATCTAAGTTGTAGTCCGTTTTGGGGATTCCCTTAACGGACCCTGAAGGCATAATTGGTAAACCCAGAAAATGAACTACTATCAATACTATAGGTAGCACCTAAGCACAAACAGTAGAGAAGGTTCCATCTATCAACGCAGCCGCGATCCTACAAAACCCGGAATCCCACCCCGAACACACCCCGCACTTCCAAAATTCCACAACGTCTAATGCCCCAAAACCTGAAACCGGCCCCACACAAGAATGACAGATCGGGCCGAGCGGCACCGGCACGAGGGGGCTCGAGTGAAGCCTGTCTCTTAGATTTCTCGATGTAGCGGCTACAGTCTTGACACTTAGTGGATCATGGGACGCAACTAGAATTGTACCTGCGGCGAAATTGCCCATGATCCTCCAAGTACCTAGGATCGACTTTAGAGTCTGAAATGGGTGCACGAATGATACATGTCCTGACTGCTAGCATTATAATAGGGACCGCTAGAGTACATTGAGTATTCCGTGGCAGTGCCTGCATCCAAAACCCTGCAACTTCTTCACCAAATTTCTGCAGGCATGGTGGATGCACATATCGGTACTTCTTTACAGTAGGGTCCCGTTCCAGGTCCCCAAAATACTACGGCACCCTGACAAAGGAACCCCACAAGGGACCCTAATTTGGACAACTTCCCGAAAGCATCTCCCATCCAGGCAACGAGCACCAGCGAACTAAAGCTTTGTCGTCGTAGTTCAATGTCCGCGACAACAACAAGAAAAGAAAAACTTGGTCAACATAAGCACAGCGATACTGGACAGTAAGCCTGGACAACGACACTGCAATACAAACTGAACACAAAACCAAGCCAAACAACAAGATTCAACATAACAATCCGAGCTTCATGCGTTCCTGAGATGAACGAAGCATTGCTGAACCTTCTTCTCTCTTTGCTGCTGATTCTGTATTCGATTCGTTACTGTTTCGTTTAGTTTTTTTTGAACTCCTTCTCTTACTTCCCCAATAAGCCACAGCAATGAAAAGGTCAAACTTTCCGACTCCTACTAAACTATCCAAGAAGTTGAAAGGTTGGGCATTGGGGATTTAAGCTTTTGCTCCTGCCCCATCCTGGAGGGTTCTGTGTTCGGGGTTTAGCTTGTTTCTGGGTTTCGGGTTTAGGAGTTCGGGGTTTAGGGTTTAGGGGTTCAGGGTATAGGGTTTAGGATTTAGGGGTTTAGGGCTTAGGCTTGTTTGTGTGTGTTGGTGTTCTTTAGGCTCGCCTCTACATGCCAAGCAATAAGCTTAGCCAACATCCGCGCCCCAACATCCAAAGCCCTAAAATCGAAATCGTAAATCCAGAAACGCTGAAGCACAGCTCCTAAAGCTCAAGACTGGACCTCTAAACCGACAAAGAAAGCACGAACCCCCCATGAAACCGTTTCAAGCCCTATTACAAACAAAAGCTATATAAAGCAAACTCACACCAGGACACAACTGAGGCGCTAAAACCCTCTAAACTCCTGTAAAGCTTTATTGAACAACTCCAAAAACCGTCACCAAACAAGCGGCTTAAAGAAAACAATGCTGAGACCTTACAAAAAAAACGCACCTAGACACTAACCCTAAACCTGGGCAGTTGTAAACCCGACAAACAGACAGCACCCCAGGCGCCTCGAGCGGATTACAGGGGGCCCACTGGGGATGTACGCCTTCGCGCACTCCTGGCAAACCTCGGTCTTTATTGAAGACGAAGGAACTGCCCCGAAGGGTCCATGTGCCCAAATACTTTGGCCCCGAAGTACCCATATAGGGGCTAATATATACTTCAAGTCGCCAGCCCCAGCATATACTGTTCGTTATATGTGACCTGTACGGAAACCGCAGATTCTTGTCAACGGCTTGTACATATATGAGAGTTTCATGAGCTACGTTATCAAGATCTCACACGATTTTATCGCGTTCTAAAGGGATCTGGTAAGGCTCAAGCGAAATCTTTGCAGAAGGTTTTGCAAGAGGCCTTATCTGGTTTCATGAAGATTACCTAAGGATTTAAAAGTGTGTGTTGAAGACTTGCAGGTATCAAGATAAAAAATACAATAGCATCATGGGGTCTGCCAGAACAAGCGTAAAATTGGTAAAACAGCAGTATCTTCAAGAAGAAAAGGCTCGCGGTGTCAACATGGCGGCTGTTCGCTCAGTTGCAGTATGAAGTATGAAGCAGCAGTGGCTTTGCTAACAAGACCGTGCTATTTTCCGAAAACAAAGACTGAATTCATAAAGAGTGTAAGAACGGTGGTCGCCAAGCATGGCAAAACGGTGCCGTGATATGCAAATTGAACCTTTAGTGCATCGGCTGCTGGGAATCTGCCTCGATTCTGTGAGTATGAAAGCAAATATGATACGACTAACAACAACAATCGTAAACAAAACATATCGTACACTGTATATAGTACCAGCAGTACGCTAGTTACATCACTAGTCTCAATGCCAGCCTTCGAAGCAGACGGCCATAATGATTCGGATGCAGTCGGGGGTTCGGGATTAAACATTTTTAGATCATCGACTGGGTTTCTGGCCTTAGGGATGCGCCTTCTGAGACTTTTGGGCAGGAATATCGGATAACAGAGGGGCCTCCGGTAAGGCACGGAAGGTAAGAGTTGCAGCTGTCGTGCGGGCAGGGTTGTGCAGGACGTTACAAGAGTCTTTGGGCGTTCGGCGTAGTCATCATGGGTATGTCAACTCGGAACCCTGATTTACCCTAGACGCTGACCCCGCAACCCGTCTGGAACACCGCAGATGCTCCAGCCGCCCACTCATGGCCGGAATGGTGACATTTTCGCCCAGAGCTTCGTTGTGTTCACGTTGAACACGCTCACGGTTTAAGGTTCAGGGTTTA
Source organism: Symbiodinium sp. CCMP2456 (assembly GCA_905221635.1). Classification (NCBI taxonomy): domain Eukaryota; class Dinophyceae; order Suessiales; family Symbiodiniaceae; genus Symbiodinium; species Symbiodinium sp. CCMP2456. Next base: position 26,888 of record CAJNDV010033341.1, read on the forward strand.
TAGCGTTTAGAATGGGCTGCAAGAGGTCCAACCTCTGTGAGTGCTCCTTGGCTGCGCCCGCCGCCTCTGCCAGCGCTTGGCCTACTGAAACCTCAAGCCCAAGCGAAGATCAGCGCCTGGCATGTGCCCCCAGGCTCTCAATCCCAAAGGGTCCTGGGTACTGTTACGGGGGATACTTTCCCAAATCATAATAAGGACTCCTTATACAGAAACCCTACATTCTATAGGTACCTTGGACCCAAAGGGAATGACGATTGCCCAAGTCTCACGCAAAATCCTAGCGAAGGTGGGAGGAACCTGTCAGCAGACACAAGGATCCCAAAGGGTCCAAAGCACCTAGGGTTTCTATACTAGGGATCCTAGAATCAGAATGTTCTATATTAGGGATCCTAGAATCAGAATGTTCTATATTAGGGATCCTAGAATTTTCTACATTATATTAGGGATCCTTATTATGATTTGGGAAAGTATCCCTCATAACAGTACCTAGGGCCCCTTTGGGGCATGAACACCCCAAGAAAGGACGGGACCTCGTCTGAGGCCGCAGCCAGAAAGGCCAACGGGTTTAGGGTTTAGGGTTACCTTCAGCTCCCTGCCCCGGGCGTAACTCACCTAGAGGGTCCGAGTTCCAAACAGTAACGTTTTAGGTCCCACAATCCACACTCTGAATGGTTTCTGGAGCCTGAGACTCTACTATTTGGGTACTTGGGCCCTTAGGGTCAACAATCCACACTCTGAATGGTTTCTGGAGCCTGAGACTCTACTATTTGGGTACTTGGGCCCTTAGGGTCATCTATGTCCGCCAGGCGCGCTGTCCTGGCGTCGGCACATCCATCGACGAATCCCCTTCTATAGTCCGGAACGAAGGTACCAGCCGACCAGCAAAACCAACGCAATCCTAAACCCGCCACCCAAAACCGACCCTAAACCCTGCCTGGACGCCAAAGAACCTACCTTGTTAGTCCCTAATATGATTTCTTTGTATAAGTCCTGAAAAGGTAGGTTGTTTGAAGTTCAGGCGAACCCTAAACCCTAAGCCGCAACCCACACCTTCATCCGAAGCCCAGGATCACGCGTCCCAGAAACTTTTTAGGGGTCGAGGATCTAGGTTTCAGGCTACTGATTCGCCTGGGATTTGGGGTTTGCCTTTTGGGTTTAGGGTTTGGGGTATTAAGGTTTTGGTCTGAAGGTTTGGAGTTTAGCCGAAATTGCGTTTGGGCGTGAAGTGGGAAAGAAGAGCATGTACCGCAAAATGTGCGAGCAGAAGAGACGCAGAATGAACCAAGCCCTCCTACCCTAACCCTAGCTCCAAACCCCGAACCCCTAAACCCTACAGCAGGGTCGGTCCTAGACCCTAAACACCTGAACCCCGACTAAACCCTAGAGCACCCTGAGCCCGTGGCATCGAAGTCGTTCTTGGGACATCGGTAAGCCTCTCGAACTCTCCTACTCTACACTCATCCCACAACTAAGACCCTTAGGGGGGGTAAGGGGGAGGGGGGTGGGGGGGCCTTAAAAGCCCTAATAAGGAGTTGATAAAGGGTTTGATAAGGCCCACTGAAGGAAGTATAGTATCCTACCCCCCACTCCCCCTTACCCCCATAAAGGTCCCTATAACGAACAGCCGTTTCGGCAGAATTCCCAGTGTGGTCAAGATGGGGATTTGATTCGCAAGGGTTCCAGAAATCGGGGAATGGCAATATAGGAGCCCAAATAAATACCAACATTATTCCTCAGGGTTCCTTACTATAAACATATACTAACCCCTATTCTAGTTATTAAGGCCACTATATTACATTATGCTCAGTAGTCCGACCCTTTCATTGAGAAACCTCTTGTGCGCGGCAGTTGGGGCGTGAAGTGAAGCCTTCTCCCTCGATAGCGGCTCGATCGCCCGGTTTAGGGTTTAGGGTTTAGGGTTTAGGGAATATTGCAGGAACCTGATTCACAAAAATCCCGGGGTCTTTATTAGGGTTCTTTATATGAGCCCTATTATGTTGGGGTTATAGAGCCAGGGTTTCTTAATCAGGTTCCTACATTAATCTCATCTCCGGTTTGGGAGTGTAGGCGTTTAGTGTCTTGGCTGAAATAGGGTTCAGGGTGCAACTTCTCATGCCTCCAACTCGAATACTACCTATAGTCTCCATTGTAGTTCCTTTTTTTGGTTTAACCGAATAAAGATTTAGGATCCTATAAGGTAACCCAAAAAGGAACTACAATGGAGACTATAGGTACTAACACTCTTGGACCCCGAATCCGAAGCCTCCGAGATTCGACGTCGGTCGCACTCTGCATCGCAGGTGTGGCAGTTGGGGAAGTCTGTACACCACAGCCTCGGCAGGGCTCAGGGTTTAGGGTTTA
>CAJNDV010033342.1:0-15637 GCA_905221635.1 Symbiodinium sp. CCMP2456
ATTAATTCTTTATTTCGATTAATATAATTCTTCAATAAAAACATTCAAGCTATAGAAATAAAAAAATATTATGAAAATAAAGAGCTCCATATGTATATATATATCGAGAATAACAAAAATTCAAAAGTAAAATTTTAGAATAGTAATTATTATAAAATTAAATATATATTTAAATTTTATCGGGAAATTTATTGAATAGAAGTAAACTTTGAATATTATCAATTCAATCTACCTAAGATCATCTTCAATTATTTTTTACCAATCAATAGACCGCAATAGAAATCATATTATAAAAATAGAATTTCTTCTTGATTTTTGAAATAATCTATATATATATATATTTCATATTCTATGATTTTTCTATAATTAAAGTAAACTTTCAGAATAATTAAGATTTTCGTCATATCGTTCTCTTTGTCCGACAAACCCCAGAATTTTGTATTTTGCCCGCAATCGTCTTCATCATCGTCTGGCTTCTTCTTGTTTCTTTCAATGTGAAACAGAAGTTGGCGTTTGTTGTATTCGATCTGGGCTGCTCTTTCCTGGAAGAATCCCAGTACCCCACAGGATTGTTGCAAGCTGACACCTGCCTGCTCGGACTCATAGCCCTTTTGAGGCTTGGCCTCACTCCTGGCCCACGGGAAGCTTCAGTCATGTTTGAATGACAGGCAAACCTCGTTTAAGTCGAACAGCTGGCCTCCGGTCCACTTGCGCATCCTGCCATAGAGCAGAGCTGCCCATGGCTTTCACCGCTGCGCGATGAGAACCTTCTGCCAGCTTGCAAGCGGATTTCGCCTGAGGGCAAAGAAAGCCGCTTGTTCATCTAGCTGATCCTTCTGATGAGTTGGACGATCGGAGAACACGCCTCCTCCCAGTATTTCCGGACTTCAGGATCCGCTGGCCTCACTTCCACGGCACATGAGCCCACTGCAATTCTGCGAGGGCTTCTTGCTACAAAGCAGCGCCAAACGGACAGCCTCGGTAAGGCTTTTCAATGCCGCAGCAAAATCGGTCATCATCATCTCGGCACGCCCCTTTCGAAACCTGAGGTTGCTCTACGCCCAGCATCATCAGGCTGAAGAGACTGACAAACATCTGGTTTCATGGAAGCATCTGGAAACGCTCTCTTGCTGCCGGGGCGCCACAACTTGGCGCTTCCCGCATTCAAGCGCAGCGCTCGGTCCGAGTACCGCTTTGCCTTGCCTGTAAGCTCTCACTTGCTACGTACATGAAAAGTAAACACACGTGCAAAGACACGCACCCACACCCACATCGACACACATACATATATATATATATACACATACATACACAGACAGACATACAAGCATACATACATACACGCAAAAATGTCTGCATCTGTGTGTATATGTATACGTGTGTGTGTGTGTGTACATCTATGCTTGTTTATTTGCATGTATGCGTGTAGCATTCTATACGGAAACTGGTGCCGCTGTAAGATAGCTAAGACTGTGTAAAGTAGCCAGTGACTCGGAGCCTGCAAAGCCTTCCTCGCGCTTGCGCTCTTCTTCGGAGCTCGCCGAGGCAAGTAGCAGAGCAGAGGCTGCAATGTTCCCGAGACCTTGGGATTTCAGGTTGGGACGCTCCTGGCACCAGTGACTTTTGGTGACGTCCACGAAGCGTCGGCCAGATTCGTGCTACAGAGACAGCAAGCGTATCTGACAAGCCCTCAGCATTTGCAAAATCAGATCAAGGCACACCGCTCACGCTCGGCATAGACTTCTTGCAGTGGGGGGAGCGGACGAGGATCGTCCTCGTCGTCTTCTTGGAAGTCCTTCTTCATGTAAGCAGCAATATTCATTTAGGAATCGTTTTGCTCACTCTTCTTTGTTTTACATGATCTACAGCTTTCAAGTGCTTCGAGGGTGCCCAGGGCTTAGGTTGGGCTAGTGGTGAGCGGACAGATGCCTTCAGCCCTATGCATTCTGTTGCCTTGAATTATTTCGGTGTGCATTGCTTTTAGGTCCTCGAAGCCCTGGCACAGGGCTCTAGGCCTTCTTCAAACAAGCCGAGCAGGCTTTCGGGGGCTTCAGTATTTACTACAAGATGAATATAACATAATGCAAATATACCATTGGACAAAGGATTTCAGTGCATGCTACAAGAGTTTGAATACACTCTTGGAGCCATCTTGCTCATGTGTGGGTGTCCATCATTACGATCTGCAGCTAATGCTCTGCGCTGCTATCGAGTTTCATATGCTTGCTGCACCTGAGCAGCTCTGGTCTTGACTCTGAAGTGTCTCGATCGTGGCAACATTCGCTAGTCTGTGACGGCTGCCCAGTTCAAAGTAACTGGGATGCAAATGACGGTAATTGCGGGTCCTCGTCGAACTCGACCAAGAACAACGCCTTCTTGTACAACTGGAATGCCTGCTTCGTTCAAGCAATCTTTGACCGCGAGCATACCCTACCCTACCCCACGTCCGGTTGCCCAGAGCAACCTTGAAGATATGCCAGCGTACAAGGCCACCACGACATAGATGACTCTAGCGGCTCTAGCGACGAAGACCTGACTAAGTCTGCTACGCGCTGCAGCGCCTCCTCGTGCTTTCCGGCCCGCAGCTGCTCGTTGCCAAGCTCCCTGGCATGCGCCGCCACGGTGATCTGCTGAACCGGAGTCAGCTCCCACCTGTCACCAGCCAGGAGAAATTGAAATGCTCCTCGCCAGAAAATCTTGAACATCCTTCAAAGAAAGGCTACACATTTGCTGGAATCGAAGCCCTAGCAGAAGTTTCCTTCGTGATATCTTGTGATTCTTGATCCCGACTTTCCATGGCAAAGCCCTGCGTCTCAAACCCTGATGCAGGCCGAGCTACTTTGGACGATCGAAGAGTGAGGAGGCATCTGACATGGCACTTTGGCTCACGCCTTGAAATAGAATATAATACAGTATAACATACTGTATTGTAGTAAAACATATCATGGTATAGTATAACATCCAATAATATACTATAACTTGCTACGATATCCTATTGGCCTCTGAGGCTCCTCGCTTAGCTTGGCTGCTTCAGTGATCCGAGTGCTCAGGACTCGTACAGGTCTCACGTTGCTGCTTTGTGGTTTCGGCTCTTACTCTCGGACAAGGCAGGCACGGCTCCACGGCTTCGGGTTCTAACTTATAACATCAAGCGTAGTCGCTAATTTCTGAATCTCGGCTTTGAGACTTGATTGATGCATAGGACGGCTGCTTTAGCTCGTTCCTTGGTGGGATAAGTTGAGTAAAACAACAACTCTATGACGCGTTCTTCTAGCTGGGCTTTTGTTGAGAACTGGGAACATACCCTCACAAGCAGGTACCCGGAAAGGCTTCCGATGTCAGAGACCGAGCCCACGACGGCATATGGACATGGATCGCTGCAGCTGGAAACGGCTAGATCGGTTCTGAGGGCTTCAGAATTCTCCACAGCTTCGGCGGGGAAGGTCGCCAGGCAGAATCCACATCCCTTTTTCGCCGCATGACGGTGCCATCATATCTTTGTCTCCTCACCATGTGCAAAGGCCTGAGGCAAAAGCATGCAACAGCGTCAACAGAGCAAGCTGGCTAAGGTGCTCTGCCCGCCACCTGACCTGCCCCTGTATGTGGCAACTGATGTCAACACCTGGCCCCAGCCCGAGAAGCCTGACCTACTTCTCGACGAATGTCCGAAACACTTGGCAAGCACCGGCTTCCCAAAGAAGAAGCTGTCTTGAAGTCTCTGATTTCGTGCTGCGGGCTTCCGACGTCGTGTGGCTCTGTCAGTGTGTAGGAGGTGTTCTACACGTTTGTCCCGCCTGGCCATGCGACGCGTCGTTCGACAGCAGCACTTCCCACGGTCTCCCACTCTCGATATCGCCGGGAAGCGCGCGGAGGATCGACAGAGCCGTCATGCCGCCTTCGCCTCTACGACTGAACAGACTTTGATGGATGTTGCACCTTTGGGCCAGGATACCGCTGCTCAGATTTCTTAAACATATCTGCAAGGATGTTTCCCTTTGCCAGTTTACAGTGCGGTCTGGGGACTGCGCAGCAATGCAAGATTTGTTGAGTATATAGTTGGCGCATAACGGAAACGGTGCCCATGAATGAGCCGAAGGAGTCGAGTAAATGTGGTCGGCAGGGCCTAGTGAAGGATAGATTCTGACCTCACGGAATCTGACACCCATGCTGCCGAGGCTTTTCCGATGAAGGCCGAATTAGTAGCTCTTAACTTGCGCACTTCGGGCTCCGTAGGCATGAAACCTTTAACGACTTCTCCCCTCGAGCCAGCACAGAAAGAAACCCTTTGAACCAAAGAAGCTTAGTCTCCACAGCATGGGACCTGAAACCAAAACCAAGCCTGTCATGCGATGCTCGCATATCAGGCACGAGCCCCATGCATCCAGGTGCACGCATGGGGCATCAGTATACAGTATACAGGCTTCGCGCTACAAGCGGAGAATCCTGCAAGTCCGTGTCTACATCATAGGTCTTGCCTTTGGGCTTCTGGTGTGACAATGCCCGCAAGGCATACGTCGTCGGTCCACCGTGGGAAACCAATACAACCGTCTCCTGGGGCTTCGGCTCTGCTTTCACTGCTCCAAGATATAATCTAACATAATATGATATACTGTAAGATATTTCAATATAGTGCCATATATTGTTATAGTTCTATACTAGCTTGCAGCGTATTGTATCTAAATTTGAAGTGTATAATATACGACAATATATAGTAGACAAGACTGTCAGGGGGGTCGACATCTTGGAATGAGCCAAAGCCGCCCCAGGGTTGAAAAGACCCTGAGGAGCCTGGGCGACAACATGCTATATGGGAGTTTCAGAAAATTAGGGTACCTTATTTGGGGGTCCTTATAATAGGGATCCTATTATTTAGGGTACTATATTCGGGTCACCTATTTTCGGAACTCCCCATATTATACTGCTATATCATGCTATCAGCTTCTAAGACTCTATGTTCGAAGTTCAATCAGTATAGCCGTGGTACAGCTTCTTTTTTAAATCCGCACTGACATGCTTGGGCAGCAAGGGTCTTAATGCTGCACCCTGCCCCCCAATCCCTTGTGCACTGGTATTGCTGCGTACTCTGTTCGCATGCTGGGCCGGAAGAGAACCCGCAAGCATCAAGGAAGGACAAGGCCGGCACTATAACTACTAGCACGAGAAGAGGTGTGGAGGCAGAGTGCATAAAGAACTAGAAACCCGAAGAACAAAATTAAAACCCAGTCGAGAAGACAAATAGAGCTTTCCCGATCGATTTTTTTGAAATTCATAGCCTGGCAAGGTCTGTAGCGACACTGCTTCGGACGACTCGCTTCCAGCCTACCTTGTAGATTCACTCTTTCACGATCGATTACGGTTCCCACGTCTGCAACCATGCATCCTCAAATTCCCTTCAGTGCAGCTCTGCTTCCCCTGAGTGCTCCAAGGCCCGGCGCCGGGCCACACTAACAAGGCGCTCGACCACCTCCTCGTGAATCTCAAAGTTGTCCCAGCAATAGCCTTTGTCCTTAGTCCGTGCTATTCTTGTTATTGCTGTCATTGTTGCTGTCATTACTATCACCTAGAAACAGTATAATCAGTATTGTCGCTTTTATTAATGTTGTATCAATGCTGTTGTCATTATTCTGTTTATTGCTAATGGTAAGTATTGTTACGATTAGTGCATAATATGTATACACATACATACACAGATTTCTTCCAAACACTTCCAGTCACAGCTATGCGCGGTCCGACACTTGCTCTGAGCAGTTATTCAGATGATGTCCCACAGATAGGATTTAGGGGACTCGTTGCTAGTTCAAAAAGCTGAGGACAAACCTGAGGCCTACAAAAGAAGCACAGATCTTCGATCAGTCCGGTGGCCCCAACAGTACCCGCAATTCACACTGCAACCCATCGTGGCTTTATGGCTTTATGTTCGTGGCTTTCTATGGCACGACATCAAGGAAGTCGGAATTCCAGCAGGAAGCCAAGCCAAAGAGTCTGAAAGCCACGCATTACAACACAAGCTTCAGCTTTCGAAGCAAGAAGCTCTCGATCTTCTCCCACCTGCACCCACACCTTACGCCCTAGCTTGAACCCCAAACAACCCAAATCTGTAAACAGTGCAACATCCCATCCACTGTACACGCTACACAAACACCTGTACAATCGACCATTGCCAAACCCTGATAAACTCTACAAGACATCATCATCAAGCCCATAATGCCATAATCATGATCGGCCGTGTGTCGTGCAGCAGCACGACGCTCTGAGACTTCCCATCGACTCGGCTCCAACCCGCTTTCTGGAGCTCGGCAGCCGTGGAAAGGAGCGTTTCAGGGCCTTGGGCTGGGGGTCTAGGGTTAAGGGGAGTTCGACGGTCGCACTTGTAGGGCTCTACAAGAGCTTCTGTGTTATTGCTCCGAGAGGCGCCGAAAGATAATGATGGCTTTGCGATGCTGTGCGACACTTAGGGGGTTATGCTCCTTTTGCCCTTCTAGGGTCCGCAGGGGAAGGAGCAAAGTAATCTCGGTTCGGCGAAGCCAAAGGTTCAGGAGGCATGTGTTGAAACTCACAGTTTGGGGTTCGAGTCAGCAGGAGCTGATGCTGGGATGCTGACAGAGATGCCTGTGGGACTCTCCTCATCTTGCTGGCTCGCGGCTCTAAACGGTAAAAAGAGCAATGTTCATGTTAATCTAAGCCTAAAGTCGCAAAAACGGAAACTCCGGAAGCCCTTTCTGTGGGGAGTCTGTGAGGCCCGATGTCCATGATTATGTGCACCTCAGTCCTGCCTGAAGCCTTAATTAACGTCATGTTCTCTGTCCCCCCAGCATAACAGCTCACGGCTTCGTACTCCTGTCTCGGCTTGTGGGAACTGAAAGGTCGGGAGCCCTCTTGCTTGATCTGATGCAGCCTGCGGATCTGAAGTTGCCCACCCACGGTCCAAAACCTAACGGGAGAAAACCGGGATCCAAAGGAACTTGGTGCCTGAGAGGGCTTCGGGTCGTAGCTCGGGATGTGGAACTTCTGGCCCACGTAGCCTCCGAGGGTCCATGCCCTGACGCTCCTGGACGCATGGTCGGGAGGGTGGGTGGGGGGGTGTGATGCCGACTCTAGCCAATTTCAATGCCCGCATCAAACTCCGCCATGTGATGCATGGACACATGGACACAGACCTTGCGCAATCCCCGACAAGGCGCACGTAGTCTCCGAGCCTACACGCATGCACCCCTGACATAACGACCCTTTACTGCTGGGCATCTGCAACGCTAAACTTGAACCGACAACTCTGAACATGTATGTTACAATCCGAGAATCCCAGAAATATGGACCCGTGCACAATGCATTTGCGATGGCGCAACTAGTACACCGTAAATCCGACATATCCTGAATATGTTTAGGCGACAACATTCCATGGAGTGGGTATGGTCCTGAGGGATTGCACATCCGGGTGGCCCACCCCATTTGGAGTTGGCACCGGGCACAGCCCACTGCCTTGTTGCTGAGGGATGTGTTTGCAGCCTTCAGGCTGGAGTGTAAAGGATTCTGGACAAATACTAAAACATACTAAAAGTAGAGACAACTCGAGTAATTACTCACAGAAGGCTTGCTACTAAGACCAGTGTGTGAACCAAGAATGCAACAGCCTTGAAGCCAAAAGGAGGGGAAATGCCAGAACTCCGAAAATCACGCCACGCCACCGCATCCACGCTTCGTAGATGGATTCGGCCAGGCCGTTCTGCAAAAACATCGCTTCAGCCCTCATTCGCCCATATGTGACATCGTCCGCCTACCGACTATGCATGTCAGGCAGACCACATAATATGATCGAGCGACTCATGAAACTGCGGCTTCAGGACCGATGAGGCTCTGAACTCAGAACTCAACGAGGCGGGGATCGAGCAAATAAAAGGGCAGTTCTCCAAAGTAGGGTCCCTTTTAGGATCCTCTGTGCAACAGTGCCGTACTATTTGGGGGACCCGAAAAGGGACCCCAATTTGGTGCTGAACCAGCATACGGACTCGACACCAGAATCGTCGGGCGACTTGCACAATCCTTGTCTAGCTCTAACTGGTGCTTGCTGACTGAATAAGAGTAACGGCCTGGCCTCATGCTGCTCTCTTTGCAGTGCTGGGTGACTTTCCCGGAAAAACTATAGGACCCCGCAACACTACCTGCCCAGTCCAGGGCCCGACAGTGCCTCCACTTGCAAAGAGCTCACACCGAACTCTTTGGCAACGAAATCGGCCGTCTCGACACAGCGCACCAGTGGCGAGGTAAAGATCTGAGTGGGCATAGGTATCCCTGCTCCCTGAAGCACCTCAGGAGCACTTGGGGACAAGAGGTGACTGCACAACTGAACTTCTAGTCCTAGGCTGTCCTTTCCTTGGAAATGCCTTAAGGCTCCGGGGTGACAAGTTCAGTCACGATACGCTTTTGGAGACTGGAGGGAGTTCAAGGAGCTACCGGCGAAAGACCCTCATCGCGTCAAGTATTCATACCTCAACTTCCTGGACCGACCTGCTCTAGCAGTGCATCTTGTTCTATCGCATGTTCGAGGTGTCAGGGCATTGCAACATTCTCTCTGCTCTCTCTCTATCTCTCTCTCTCTGTCTCGCTCTGTCTCTCACTCGTAGACTCACGGACTCAGAGGTCTGTCAGCCGCGCGGTCGTTTAGCACGAGACCTGAGACCGAAAAATAACTACAAAGACTACAAGATACAGCAACGCAAAAATCGCCGACACCACCAACACCACGACTTCCACCACCACTTCCACCCACCACCGCCACCGCCGCTCTCTCCTAGAACCCTATTCCAACCCCAGCAGTGCCCTGCCTGGCGCAGGCGGGTGGCCGCGGCTGCGGCTTGGAGGCGGCCGTTGGCCGCAAGCGGCGGGTCCCAGGGGCGTGTTGCGGTGGCAATCCAATCCGCACCCTTCCCTGCCTGGAACCATGGTATTGAGTGCAGGCTGTGACTATGAAGTCGAAGTGTACTTGGGGTCAAATCATTCAGATCTGCGACTTTGCAGTGCATTCAAGAGTGCTGTAGCGATTGAAGGCAGAATCTTACAAACCAGCTCGGGGAGCCTTCTCGGCCATGTAGTCCTCACGTTCCCCATGCCGCAAAAGCACGATGCACGAGGCTCTGGAAAGACTTTTCGGCTGCAGGCCGGCGAAACACCAGGTCGACCAAGAAAGGCACATCAGGCCACTCAGGCACCTACACCTGAACATGCACGTCGTTTCCTGAGCCTTCTAATGAACACGCTGAATGCACTCGGGAATGTGCAGTTCGTAGCGGCTGCTTGCAAAATGGTCTACGGCAAGCCTTGTAGGATCCAGACGGACTCCAGCAACCTTTTGATTCTCGAGCTGTTGCTAGATACACCTGAAGCTAGCCACGGATTGAAGATTGGTGGCCCAATCTCAGCTTCCAATGTTAACGCTAGCAGCTAGCAGCTAGCATGTTGCAAACGGGAGCAGGTCTTGAGCCAGCACGGGGTCCAATGGAACTTGCAGGCTTCTGCGACATCACAGCACCTCCGCCTTGAATCATTGAATCTCAATGAAGGCAGATCACGCACTGGCCATCTTAATCCCCGCTGGGCTCTGCATGTCTGCTGTTGGACAAGCCTTCCTCTGGACCTCAGGTTACAAACTTCCGCATTTTCAGGGGCGGCTCAGGAGCTACTGCCGGGAGCATCTAGCAAATGAGTGCCGGACTGCCTCCGACACGAATCCATTCCTCGCCGTCATCCCATTTCATTCGGGCGGGCGGGCCCCAATCAATGACGGCCTGGGCCCAACTGCTCTGAAGCTTCCGGTCGGGCAGGCATCATCGTTTCTTTGTCTCGTTGAGGGCCCGGCCGAATGAGTAGTGGACTCCTCCTCCATGAGCACACGACCTTAGCTTCAGAGGGGCCTGGTCGCACTCTTGTGACATAAGTTTAGCAACACAGATCTATATTGGTCTGAGGCCGTCGCCGCCTTCCATGAACAAGTTAGTGGGATGAGCACCGAGAGACCTTGCCACATCACAGCATGGGCTAACCCGTCATTAGTTCCACGACAGGTTCCTGTAAAAATAACCAAACTTGGCCTGAGTGGGAGGAAACAGTACTACCAGCATCATGTACGGGATGCTCGTTGCAGCTAGCCCCCAGTGACCTTTACCTGTCAACGCAATCGATGCCAAGGATGTCTAGCCCTCCTGCTCTCTTACGATCAAAACTGCAGAAACTCCCGGCACCCAAAGAGCTCAAAGGAGACAAGTGCACAGAACGACTGCCCACGCATTCTGCAATGTCTAGCCCAGAACTACGTCACACCAAAACCTCGTATGATCGCATGCCTTGCGAGCAAGAGCACTGACGTGTGGAAAGTCTCGTGTGTTGTAGCAGCCTGAGTGTATAAACGTAGATACATTCAACAATGATTCTACGGGTCTTACATCCAAAGACTTTTGAAGTACTCCACATAGTTGGGGAGCTTCAATACCAAACCGAAGTACTGTAGTAGGATCACTGTTAGAAGCTCTGATTTAGGTACCCCTAGTCTCAGACAATTTGAGTCCCGAACCGGTGCCAAACGAGGCAGCCACCCTGGATTTGGCCAACGCAGGAGCCCTTGCCGCGGCTCCGACTGACTTTGGGGGGGGGCCAAGAAGGGGAGCCCCTGTGGGATTCTTCGATGCACCACAGTGATTGATTTTGATGATTGGGATCCTATCTTTGTATCAACTTTTGCTGATTTCGGAAACTCTCGTGGTTTCAGGACGCACTTCAGAAGAATGGTCTCGGACCAACAACTGCCCAGCGAACACATCTGGCACGGTATTTGGAAGTGAGTCTGAGGATCGCCTGAGAAACCTGCAGGGAACAATCTGACTGAAGCAGAGCATCTCTCCTGAAAGCCCATCCCGTTCCTCAGGGATTCAGTTGAAACAAAGTGGCCTTAGTCCCAAATCCAAGCTAACACTGCGAACGGCCCTAAGCCCTGCACCTTCAACAGTTTTTGCTTCGGGTCCCCTTGCTGCCGGGACCCGCTGAAGGCCAAACGCTGGTTTTAGGGTTTCAGCACTCACAACTGGGAACGAACCTGGAGAGGTCTGTCTGATACGAGGGGTTTAGGGATTAAGGAGCTCCCTCCTAAACCCTAAACCCTTTCAAGCCCTCAGCCCTACACCGCTGAACCCGACAGTCTCTCCTCGGGATCATCCTGGGGCCCCAGCTTCTGCTGAGTGCCACTCCCCTTGCAGCCTTCTGAGGTTCTCCGGCCTCGCATTTGGAATCAGGGGTTTAGGGTTTAGGGGTTTAGGGTTCAGGGGTTTAGGGTTTCGACACACACACACACACACACACTCGCACGAAGCTGGCATGGCAANNGAAGGTCCCGAGCTTAGGGTTTAGGGTTTAGGGCACGCCTACACAGTACCTGGTCACCTAAACCCCCCTTCAGGTTTAGGTTTCTGGGGCTAGGCCTTTCGTAGGGAAATTGCACGCTTCTGACCACCTTGGCGGTTCAAGGCCTGTACTTATAGCGTTCGGGTTCTTAGGAGCCCACAAGCCTGAGCACCCTGGCTTTTGAGCCCAGCACATTCAAGAGCTCATCAAGGCCTCATTGAGTCCTACTTCCACCAGAGCCACACCTCGGGCCGACCTTCCTGAAACGAAAATCATATCTCACTACAGCCTGCAAGTGCAAGAATAACCCTTTTCAGCATGGGTTTAGGGTTTTTTCCCCACCCGCCCAGCTGACCAAGTCGCACCGCAGGGAGTTTCTTTGGAGTTTACGGGAGAAAGAGGGTTTAGGGTTTAGGGCAGGAATACATAACCCTAAACCCGAAACATCCGGCGCAAACCCGAACTTAGCTGCCAAGTCAAGTCCTCAAGCCTACGTCAATCGAAGGCAGCCGGAACCCGAAGCCAGAAAACCCTAGACCTCTGACAGTTCGGGCTACACGTTTCGGATTTGTAATGAGACTTGGGTGGATAGGAGGCGTGGGCTCTTTGCTTCAGGTGGAAGTTCAGGCTTTATCAGCTCGAAAGTCTTACAGAACTACTTCTTGGTCGTTGTCTAATCCGGTGCCTTTTGTGGATTGTTATGGTTCATGCAAGGCAGTAAGAGTCTGATGCTTGCAGGTTTCCAGAATTGGGAATGCTGGCTTCATGGTCTTGGGGATATGCGGCCTATGCGCAGGAGGGCCCAGCATGATCATGAACGGTGCAGATGAGCTGAAGGCATCTGAAGGCTATATATACACAGGCTGGACCTTTGAAACAAGACTTACTTCACTAACTCTTAGTACAGTATCATCATCGCACTCATGCCGGAATGTTTGTGATCACTTTCATCACAAACAGCGGGACACAGATGAAGAGGTGGAAGCTTGACGCATTCACGCTTTGACCTCTTTAGGATTCCGCTGATCTTCTTCTGTCCCCAGTCAGAGAGCCAGAGTCATGTGAAACTTCTTAACAATTCGGCAGGAATCTTCATGCTTTAAAAACGATGCGGAAACAAACCCACGGCCACTCCGAATTCTCGATCCAGTTCTGGGTGGCCTACAAGTTCTTCAAGCCGTCGATTCAGGTCTGAACGGGCAAGCAGTACCACAACAGCAAATTGACCACTCCGACGATTACCACGAAAGCACAGATGCCAGGCGGGGCGGCCCCGAAATGAAGTTTGGAAAGCTCCTGGAAGAAGAAATCGAAGGCCCAGCCGACAGCAAACAGCACTGCTCCTGCAGCTACCAGACCGATACACAACAGCAACTTCCGGCACCTCCCGTGAAAGAGTTTGCGCATCTTGTAGGCTAGGCGAAGGCAAATCAATGCAATAGCTGGCATAAGCATGAAAACGTATGAGATCCCTACAGCAGCTAGCTCGAGCGCTGCTCGAGCATCCCTAATGCTCGCCACGTCGAGGTAAAGCCACAGCAAAGGGCCACATGCCTGCACTATGCGCCAATACGAGAAGACCCGATTAGCCAGCTGATGGACCAAAACCTTCAGCACCTTGCTTCTCACAATGGTTTCGAACTCCTCGACAGACTCGAACCAAGCCGCAATGCAACGGACAATAATGCTGCGGTCACACAGCATCTCCGAACCTGTTTGAGGATGGACGTGACCACAGCTGCAGCAAAAACAAAGCGAGTTCTCAATGGTGAAACGACGCACTTGATCCTACACCATCTCGATGCTGTGACAATGCATGAGCACCACGCATGCGAGCAGCATGAAGAATGGGAATGCAAGAGCCGAAATCAAGGCCATGCCCCACGGTACCCATTGTACTGGAACGAGGCTCAATGTAATCGTCATCGCGCTGAGACTAAGTTGGGCCAGCAAAAGGGCAGGGCCCACGAACACGGGGCATATCTCGAGGTGCTTCTCTGCATCTGTACCCAGTCCTTTGCTGCGCAAGAAAGCGCCCAACTCGAACAGGCACCACAACCTGGGGCACGAAGGCGTGTGCTCGTGAGCGGATGTGCACAGGTACCTTGCGTTCACGTTCATGCGCGCATGGCGCGCTGTGTGCGTGCTGTAGGTCTGAAGAGCTCGTTATAAACTGTGGCTTTCAGCCTGGCTACGGCAAGACAAGCTACATGCATCGCGCCTTGACACGTATGTCACATCCCAAAGAACGAAGAGCGTCTCGGAGTGCTTCAGAAAAGCGCCCATGCTGACCAGGCCCTCCGCCTTGATCATTTCATCCGTCTGGTTGATGCAAGCAATGTCAAGGAAGGCTTTCTTCTGCTGTCGCCAGATGAACAGCGTCAGGTAGTAGCCCAAGAGACCCGCAGGAGTGGACCAGAACCTTAGAGCCAGTCGTCCCAGTGGTTGTCCGTCAGGAAGGATGCCAGCAACACAGAGTGCATAAGCGGTGGAGGCACAAAGCGTACCTACGACAAAGGCGGGGAAGTTGTTGTGCCGGTGCAGTATGTTGACGTACTTCAGGTAAGCGTTAACCTGCCAGCTGTGGGACCAGAACTCATCAAGCGTCCCACATAAGCGGTGCAAGCTGCAAAAATCGATGCACCATAATCCCTCAAAGGATTTCAGGCTTTGTGGCTTGCATCGACACCAGGAACTGAATGGTGCACTCCACGACATCATCCACGGCCCATTTCCCGGATGCTAGTGCTCCAGACCCGTTCGAGGATGTCTCAGCCACATCAACTTCAATTTTATCCCATCCGTTTGAGGATGTCGCAGACACAGTCACTCCACGTTCTGGAAACTCTGATGGCACTCCGATACATACGTCGAGGTCATTTGTGTACATGCCGACCACCTACCGAGTGGAAAGAACCAGCAGCTCGACTTAGACAAAGGTCTTCTTCATTCCGTGCCGTTCGGCATAGAACCATGAAGATGCATCATTGGGCAAAATCTGTTCGGTACATGTGCATCTATACATCCATAACTCTTTCCTTCGAAACATACAGTTATCCTCAATGTGAGAGCAAAGAACAAAAAACAGAATCAAGCACAAACGCAAACAGCCTACAGATGAATCAGTGTGTGTGTGTGTATGTGTGTGTGTGTGTGTGTTTGCGCTGTGCTTTCTGAAAACCACCAAAACTGGACTTAAGGCAAACATGGGAAAGATAATTAAGGCGTGTGCACAGAGAGACAAGCAGCTCAAACGGTAGGGATTCTATCCAAGTAGGTTACAGAGATACGGTTTCATATAGGCGCATCGATCATATGGCGTGGACGCAAGTAGATTAAGTAGATGCATCTCCATTGAATTTTATGCATGCCCATTACGTGTTCATGCGTTCGAGATGTCGTAGGGTTGTGACTTTTTCTCAGGCCACTGTCTTAGCAGCTGGTGAAACCTCGAAGAGCACTGCAAGCGGCTGCGTGGAGCATTTGCGAAGGCCGGCTGCATGTCCTCATGACTTCAGTTTTTAAGGCAATGAGTCGCAGGTTGAAGTGTCGAGCCATTCAAGTCTCATGCCTGTCGCAAAGTGGATAGTTAACATGCGAGTATCATGCAGAGCCTGCTCAGACGGACCAAAACAAACCTCAAGCTGCGCAAGCCAGGTGAGGCTGTGCGTTTATCCGGTTCTATGGGGCAGCGCCTGGCATATAGGTTTCTGAGAAGTCTGAGGCTTCAGGACGTCTGCGACTCCTCACAAGATCTCCAGCTTTTTCCTGAAAAAAGCTTACGCGTGGTGGTCTGCGGGCCCCTTTGATGCCCGGCGGTCTCCACAAGAATATAGTAAAGCGTGGGCGAAGACGCTCGCCCCCCCGAAACCTACTGAACACTGAAAACTGGACAGGTGATGACGGGCCTTCGTTCTTGGAATCTTGGTTACTTTTGCCTGAAAGCATTCGAGTTCTGCTTCAATCGTAGACAGCCTGTCAAACTTTGCTTGAAGCTGTCAGACCCTTCCAACGCCTGTCAGCTGCAAAGCTGTCTTCAGCTTGCCACTTGCACATACTCCCTAAATCCTAAACCCTGGCGCCTCTGAGGCTTCGATCTTGCCAGGATCTTTTCTGCAGTTCCGTCAAGGAAGAAAGCGGGGGAAGCGGTGGCTCCTCTAGCTTGGATATATGCATAGTTCATGTAACAAAGATGAACTCTTCATGTATACATGTGCGTCTACATATGTACCCCTCCCTCCCTCCCTCCCTC
>CAJNDV010033342.1:15737-48520 GCA_905221635.1 Symbiodinium sp. CCMP2456
CTCCCTCCCCATCTGTATATCCACCTACCTGTGTATGTACGATTACGTGTGCGTGAACATACCTAGGCCCGCTGGTGTGGCTCTGTACCTTTGCACTCGAGTTCTCGCAAGAGGCCCCTTCCTTGCATCCTTTACGGCTGCGCATCCTCCGGCTCGAGGTGAAACGTGTTCAAACACACAACTTGAAGAGCCTCCAAAGATGGAAAAGGCAGCTCCTACCCTGACAAACTCAAGGTCATTCATATAAGGGCCTTAATAATTAGCATAGGGTTTTGGGCCCATTATACTACAAGTATAATAGGGACCCCCCCCAAAAACAAAAAGTGTTGGTAATTATCTAGGCCCCTACATTCATGATTTTGATGTGAAATCCACTAGCCCGGAACCTCAAATCCGACGTTGTCTTAGTGGGAACGGACGATACCCACGCATACCTTGATGAGCTCCGCAGTATACCATGCTACGAATACATTGAACCGTCATGCACGAGTGGTCGAGAGGAGACATGCAGCTGAGCCCTACACATTTCTTGAGGCACGGTCTCACCTTTCAGTAAACATCATTCAAAATTCAACCCTAAAATCCCACCCTAAAATCCTTTTGCAACTGGCCTGCTGCGACTCTCTAAGACCAAGCACTCCTAAAGTCTCAAGTCTGCCTCCCACCCCTTTGTTTGGCTGCTCTCCGGCTCCGACTCATCGGACTTGCTGTACAGGCTCGGCGCACCACCGTTCGGCCTCTTGGCGATCGAAAAAGAAGGCGACGCCACTCCTTAGGGTAGGGTTTAGGGTTTGGGGTTCAGGGTCTATTCGGGCTTAGGGTTCTGTGTTTGCCTGGGCTGATGTGGACATGTGTAAGCGTTTCCCTGTAGCAATTTCGTAATGAAAGGTACGACGATGACCTTAAACACTCCCTGATGGAGACTGTGCTTTCTGTTTGGGATGTAAGTGGTACACATTGTATGAGGCCTCAACCTGACAGAAACCGATGAGAGCTGATAGCTCGCGAGTACATTGAAATTTCTGCAGAGCACACGCGAAAAACCAAAAAAGCTCGGGGCATTGGGTTCAGGAAGATCCGGTGCGAGACCTACCCGTGTTCCCTTCGAACCTGCCGAAAAGAAAAACAAGAAAAGAGGAAAGCAATCGCGAACGATGCTACTCAACGCTTGCTGCTAACGGCCCTCTTGAAAGTTATTACTATGTTACTAACACTAGGCAGCCCTAAACCCTAAGCCCCTAATAGTAATCCCTAGACCCAGACCCTAATCCAAAACCCTGTGTATAACTTCTAATCCCTACACCGACGCAGAGTTGCTGCTTCGCCAGGCGGGAGATCATCTGGGCCAGAGCCATCAGAGGTCTTGGACCAAGCACTGCCTGTTTTCTTTTTTGAGTGTGTTTAGGGTTTAGGGTTCATGTTAAGCAACATAATTTCAATTGGCATAAGCAGGAAGCTCTCTAATTTACTATAGATCCGTATTATGGTAACTTGACGTAAGGTCCTTAAAAGCAACCGAGCTGCGGTATGAAGGATCCTTCCGCCGTCCTCGGATCTTTCTTGGGGGAGGCTTTGGGGTTCGGGGGGTACCTTCAGGGGTATTAAGGGATACTATGCTGGCAAGGGATAGTGTGGGGGTACCTTCAGCACTCACATAAGGGCGGTTTCAGGGTTTAGGGTTCAGTGCCTGTGAAGGCCTTCTGGACCTGGGAGTGCTAGGGTTTGGAACACCTGATGCACCGGCTAAAGCAATCTAGGTGTTCAGGACTTGAGGTTTGGAAGGTGACTGGGCTTGGGAATTAGATTTAGCTAACTAACGTGCCCAAGCCTGAATCAGCGAGTTACTCCTAGGCTTTGAACTTGTCAAAGGCTGTGCAGGCCTTCTGCAGGAAGTTCACAATGCCGGGCACGGCCAGAGGCGAGCATCCCATTCCGCGCCTCATGTCGATGAGCGCTGTGCACTGGACGGAGTCGCCGAACTCTGTGATGGCCGTGCCTTGAACGTGCTATTGTGAATTCCTTCCTGCCACTTTTCTAGTTCAAAAATGAGAGGCGATGGATGATGTTGAATGCGATAGGCGATAAACCTTGCTACTTCGGTGTCCGGCTTTGAGAAACCCCGGAAAAACAGTCACAAGTACCATCACAAGCACCCATGTTCAGTTCGCAAGCCGCGGACAACGACTCTTCTATGCAGGAATACGTAGCCCCAGACCAAGACAAGAGTGCTTCAAGGTGCTGCAGTCTTCGAGCATCTTCCTTGTGTTGTCGGAGGTTCCCAAACCATTCAGCTCAAACTCCAGGCGTCCATCCTGCCAAACCAGCAGCTCACATCGGCCCAGGTTGTCCTTGTACCTCATCTGTTGGAGCTAGGGCCGCTAGGGTTTCAAACCCATTGCAGCCGTAATGCGCAGACCGTCTGGCCCCCGAGTAAGTATTGCTTTGGAAGACATTGGAAGACAAAACGCCCAAAACACTTATTTCATCCCAAACCCTTATCAGGAAAAACCAAGTAGCGTAGAATTCACCTTGGGCCTCTCGAGGACCACCGCGCAAGCACTGGCGAGTGCTTTCCGGGCGAGCACTACCTCCCTGAAGGTAGCCAAATCCTCTCATGCAACATCATCAACAGCATCAGCTATCACCTTGGTTCACTGCCTCTTGGGTCTCCACAAGCTCGTTGTTCATCATGAGGAGCTGCTGCTGATGATGATGTTGCTATAGAATAAGAGTGATGGTGCTGATGATGCTACTGATGGACCTGAAGATGAGAGCGATGATTATGCGATGCTGATGACACGAACCAACATGAAAATGACAAACAACGCCGCTGCAGCTGTAACAGAAGCAGTATGAAGCAGTCGTTGCAGAAAGAGTGAAGCAGTAGTAGTACTAGTGGTAGTAGTCGTGGTCGTCGTCGTCGTCAGTAGCAGTAGCAGTAGCAGTAGCAGTAGCAGCAGTAGCAGTAGCAGTAGCAGTAGCAGTAGCAGTAGCAGGAGCAGGAGCAGCAGAAGCAGCAGCAGAAGCGGTGGTGGTAGTGGTAGTAGTAGTAGTCGTCGTCGTCGTCGTCGTAGTGGTAGTAGTAGTAGTAGTAGTAGTAGTAGCAGCAGTAATAGTAGTGGTAGTGGTAGTGGTGGTGGTAGTAGTAGTAGTAGTAGTTGTTGTTGTTAGTAAGAGTCTTGTAGTCGTCGTCGTTGTCGCAATCGCAGTCGCAGTCGCGGTCGAATTTGCCGTCGCGGCGGTAGTAGTTGTCGTAGTAGTCGTCGTAGTAGTAGTAGGAAGTAGCGGTACTGGTAGTGGTAGTGGTAGTGGTAGTAGTAGTGGTAGTAGTAGTAGTAGTAGTAGTAGTAGTAGTAGTAGTACCAGTAGCAGTAGTAGAGTAGTCGTAGTCGTGGTAGCCGGCAAGCCCAGGAGTAGGAGGAGGGCAGGGGTGTCTACTGTGAATATATGGACGGTCGCGGGTTTCAGTCGTCAATGAGTTTCAACTACGACTCTGGCAAAGGGCTGCGGGACTTGCGGATTGAACTGCTTTTTCTTCGGTGGGGTGCAGTTTTGTGCTTGTCGCATCGGACGTACTGCGGACTAATGACCCCTGCCACCTCACCGCTCAAACCAACTACACGGGGTCCGGTCCCGGTCAACGACAACAACAAACTAATCCTTCCTACTGCTGCTACACTTTGTCACCATCACTAGTTGTCATGAGCCGGGCAGCAATCTCAACAGCAGCATTAACAACAGTAGCAGCATCATGAGTACTCTTTTTGCCAAGTTCAGATACTGGTTGGAATATATGTAAGCGTGACAGCAACGCGGTGCAACTCCATCTAAACAGCTCAGCCTGAAGATGCAACGAGGTATGACTATACAGTATACAGGCTATACATAGTTGCATCAATACATGCATACGACCTGCATGCATATATACATACAGACATACACACATTCATACTTACCTGACTTACTTACATCAATACATTCATTCATGCATCCATTCATTCATCCCTGCATGCACGCCTTCATACAGATCTGTACATGCACGAGGACAGCATAGGTGGTGCTGGACCCTCTTTCAGGCTGCTGGGGCTGGAATTGCAGCTTCAGGAAACATGTTGCGACATATGCTCGCAGCCTACGTCTCTTGTCCAGGGGCCTGTATGTTAGGTGACTGAATTTCAACTTCACCTCAAAATCAGAAGTATGGTCCTTCCCGATGGCGCTTTCTGCCATGCTGCTCAGTCGTCGGGATTGGAACACTCGTCGCAAAAGGGAGGGCGTTTTCAGGCTCATCTGCACCTAGGCAGCACAGAGGAAAGGAATCCTACTGCCCGTACCCTGCGTACAACTGACCTTGAATTGTATGGAGAGAAAACAACCTTCCGGAAGGTTCCAGGAACCGTCACACGGCAAGCCGGCGTTCCAGCAGAAGGAGGCAGCTCTTGGAACTTCGCAACGCCCGCATTCTTCATGCCGCTGGTGCTTTCCCAACCGATTAGCTTCGAAGGGACCTGTCGGGTGATGTCCGCTGTCCATGAGAAACTAAAGCCGAGAGCCTGGAGGGACCAGGTGCTTGACTGAGTGTTGTCGTGCACTTCGACCTTATGCGTCCAATGATCTTGTACACCAGTTCAACTTCTACCAAAGCCAGAGCTTCATATAGCCAAAAGCAGTTATACATTCTATATGAAAGGCCCATTGCAATAGCAATGCCTCCAAGAAACCTCAGACAGCAAAGATGACCACTCTGGGTGGTTCGGCAGATGTGCGTAGATGTCGTACGCTTCTGACGCAGATGCACCCTCTATGTCGACACTGCTGCCTGAAGCCAAGTTCAAGTTCAGGTCGATCCCAGTCGAGCATGTCAACGTTCATTCTTTGTATTCTTGCAAAGGTAGTTATCTTCGGATTTCCTGGACTCCTTCTAAATCTTATGGACGAAGTAGAAACACACAGGCAGGCACGGCCATTCCACTGGATGCCACAAACCTGCCTACCTCCTTCATGCCTGGGAGCCCCATCGCTTAAACATGGCATTCATTCATTTGAAGACGTACTGGTAGCTTTTTATGCATGCACTGACCATACCAGAAATAGCCACCGAAGTAGAACTCCCCTTGTCCGTCGCGGCCTGCGTACTAACATGGCGCAAAACTTTTTTGCCGAGATGCTAAATGACAGCCAGTGCTCATCGTTGGCGACGTCTCTGACAGCCGATTCTGTGCCCAGTGCCTTCCGTGGCCTCAGCGGTGGCCTCTGTGATGCCTGGGGTACCCAGGATCGAATGCACCACAGTGACTGGAGCAGCTGTGTTCCGGTCAAAACTCCCAGGGCGAGCCCGACATGGAGCGCGGGCCTGCGCAAGGGCTGCTTGTGCCGTCTTCACCGTCAAGAACATAACGCCGCCAGTATCATCACCACCGTCACGGCTACCACCGGCCCCAGAATCGGCACCAGCACTACCGACGACGACCACCACAAACCACAACAACCACAACAACAAGGTCACGCCACCTAGCGGATCCCACGTTTTTTCGGGTTTGGACTTCGAACACGCCGCTCCTACCCACAAAGTTGGACTTGGCGGGGTGAGGGAGGGCGGGGTAATAGGGCCTGTTTTCGAAAAGGCGATTTTGCTTTTTCTCGTTTATTTATGCAAAAATGTGTTTGTTTTTTTTTTTGGCGTGGGTTTTGGACACGCTGGCGTGGAAAAGACGATTGTTTTAGTGGCGAAAAAGGGCCTTCAAAAAATGAGGTTTTTGGGGCGCCGTTCTGTTTTAACGCGTTTTACCAATGCAGCTAATAGTGAAGATGCGTATGGAAAGATTCAATTTGGCTCTTCTTGTGCGGAAAACCTGGAAACGCTGAATTCCGAAAATGCGGGATGTGTCCGACTTAGTGTAAACAGAAGACTCGCGGGCAAGAACAGACAACAGCAACAAAACAACAGAGGAACGAGGAACAACGAGCACGATGATGACGATGAGCTGTAGATGCGCATCCAAAGTAACATCGTGGTATCAACATTATCTGGCTGAAGATGAGATTGATGAGAATCTGCCCCCTGGTCATGGATGGAGTCTGATCTGGACGTTATCATGGTTGGGACATGGATGCTCTGTGGGAATGAATGGCGTCTGTGGGAACGTTATCATGGTTGCCACATGGATGCTCTGCGGGAATGGATGAAGTGTGATCTGAACGTTATCATGATTGGGACATGAATGCTCTGTCGGAATGGATGGAGTTTGTGGGATTGTTATCATGGTTGCCACATGGATGCTCTGCGGGAAATGGATGGAGTCTGATCTGCACGTTATCATGGTTGGGACATGGATGCTCTGTGGGAATGGATGGAGTCTGATCTGGTTGCCACATGGATGCTCTGCGGGAATGGGTGGAGTCTGATCTGAACGTTATCATGGTTGCCACATGGATGCTCTGTGGGAATGGATTGAGTCTGTGGGAACGTTATCATGGTTGCCACATGGATGCTCTGCGGGAATGGATCGAGTCTGATCTGGACGTTATCATGGCTGCCACATGGATGCTCTGTGGGAATGGGTGGAGTTTGTAGTTTGTGGGGAACGTTATCATGGTTGCCACATGGATGCTCTGTGGCGGCAGGGACCTATTACCCCAAAGCAAAATCGCCTTTTCGAAAAAGGCCCTATAACCCCCCACCCCCCCCCGCCCCTCCAAGTCCGAGTGTCGGCAGGGCCAGGGTTTTCCTGGCCTGACAAGGCGAAAAGCGTGGGATCCGTTACACAGCTGTTACCAACAACAACAACAACAACAGCAGCAGCGGCAGCAGCAGCAGTGGGACCATGACGACATCGCCAATATCAGTCTGCTGATCTCTGGATCCTCACCGCCGGATCAGCTGTCAAGACCATCACCAAAAACACAGCCTTCCTCTCATGACCATGATCGTCATCCTCATCACCCTCATCGGATCCTTCTCAGGCACACTTGTCGTCAGCATCACCACGACCGCCGCAACCACCACAAGTAGAAGCAATCTGGATATGATCGCCACTGATATCGTCGCAATAAACAACGGCGTCAGCCTACTACCACCGGTCAGCAATAGCAATACAACTACAATGACAACGAGGGTCAGCATACAACGTCTTCTTTTTTGATTTGGTTCTCCTTGTTGTGCTTCTCTTTGTTGCCGGTGCTGTTGTCGTCGATATTCTTGATGCTATTGTTGTTGCTGGTGCTGTGACGTTGCTTCTGCGGTTGTTGCCGTGTTTCTGTGTTGCTGCTGTTGCTGTTGCGGCTGCTGTTGTTGCAGAGGCAAATGGAACCCCTTAAAGAGCCCTAATAGAAACCCCAAAGCCTGAAAAGTTAACGCCCCCTCTTTTGTACATGCCGCGGCACCGGCCTAGACCGTCGAGCTGGGTGCATGGCGCTCTGGGCTACGTGCCGCGCTGGGCTTCTGGTCTTGGGGCCGAAAGTTGTCAAAGCGCGGGGGAGTTTAGGGCCTTATTTAGGGGCCTTAGTAATTAGAATAGGCTTTTGGGGGCCATTATGCTATAATTAGAATAAGGAAACCTCAAAATAGGATTGGTAATTACTTAGGCCCCTATATTAGGGCTTCTCGAGGTTTCGTGCTTTGGTGGTCTGGCGAGGTCTCGCGGCTTTAGGGCTTAATACTTCAGGCTTACGGTCGGCAGTCAGTTTTCTGCGTTGAGGGCTTTTAGAGCTGGGGTCGTAGTCAAACTCTGATGTTGAGGGGTTTCGGGCTCAGCGAGTTTCGATTCATTTTGCAAGCTTGGGGCTCGCTAAGCTACATTCGGGCTCGCGGATTTTAACAAAGCTATCGAGAAAGCGGCAAAATGTGGGAATTCCGGGAAGTGCAGAGGGCTCTCAGCCACGGGCCTCGTAGCAGTAGCCAGAGACTAGACAGAGCCATGTGGAAATTGCAAAGGCCAGCATGCTCTGCAAGTCGTGAAGTGAGCAGGAAGCGAAATCAGATAGAACATGGATACCCTCTGTCCATTTATCATCCTCATTCTCATTCTCATCAAACCCTGCAGGCAAAAGGTCGAGGGAAGGAGCCACGCATGAGACTCCAGCATGTGCTGATGTGTTGCTAAGTTACAGGTCCTGTGGAATCTGGAAGATGGTTGGATCAATGGAACTCAGGATGACGTCAAATTGCCGACCTTCTTCTTGGGGGGTACGTCGGCGGGAGCATTGGGTCCCGTCCGAACCCCGGCTATCCGAAAAGCCGCACACCTCTCTCGTGGCCCCTGGAGGAGGATGCTGAGTGAGCCCCCGCTTGCTACCACAGGGATGGACCTTGTTGGGACTGCATGTGCGCGCCACAGATGTGCAAGGGCAACAGCTCCAACAAGCCAAAAGAAGCTGCGCGGGCCGTGCTGACTCAATAGGGTTCAGGGTTTAGAGTTACCGATTTAGGGAATTTAGGGTTAAGGGTTTAGAGCTACCACTAAAAATGGACGAGTGAAAGCTCAGCAAACACACCAGATACTTTCAAGACCCCCGGAGCAAAAGAGGGCCGGGCGTGGGGAACTCTGGCCGACGAGACGAGTTCCTCGGCCTTAGTCGTAGGTGTAGTCCACTAGTGGTGTTGTTCTTCTCGTTCTTAGTGTTATTAGCATTATTCATCGTGTTGATCACTACTATCATAGGGTTTCGACCCTCGCACTCGCACAGGCTTCACGACTACCTCGAAGTGAGATCGCCGGCAGAAAGCAACGAGACCACGATATACCCAGATCTACTCTTCAGAACAAAAGTAGCATATCAAGGATTTGGTGCGGCAGCTTGCTGATGCCAATGCACTTCACAAGCTTACGGGCACGACTGTAGGAACTCTGTCACAGCAAGATGCAGTCTGGCATGCGTTCTCATGCGCACCATGTGCTTAGCAATGCCTCGCCAAGGCGTTGCAGGCTAAGGCTAAGGATATTCCTAGCATCAAGTCTGAACATACTCTCAGCTAACATGATGCCAGGGTACACTGAGTGATTGACGGCATCAACAACTGCTGCAGAGTGAAGCTGCTTTCTTTCCAGCATCTTGTGGCTAACGGATCGAAGTCTCGGGGATAAGACTCGGCAAGGTGCGGATGGACAAAAGGCTGCTTGATGATGGAGCAACCGGGGCAAGGAAATCTGAAACCAAGGTGTCGTGCAAAGGCTTGCGGCAACTCTGTGCCCTCGGTAGATAAACAAGAACCATCAATATACGGATCCTGCAATAATAGCGGGAGTCTATTATATGACCTCCCAAAACAATATTTCCCCTCTACTAGAACCTTAAATTAAGCCCTTTCTAGAAACGCCACATTGCTCACGAGCCGGTGCCGAGCATGGCAGCAAAGGACTTGTCATGAAGCATCGCCACGGCCGAGGGCGTCAAGCCGTTGCAGTTACCTCTTGAGTAGATTCATAGGCACCAAGGAGGTCCCCAATTTGTCCTATATTGGGGACGGAATTACGGAATCAATGTCGCTCTATGGGGGATCGTTCTCGGTAGCGTCTACAACTCTACACCAACAAACCCAGGCCCATAGAATGTTAGGCTACCTTATCGGAGTCCCCTCAATATCGGCTCAGTGGCGTCGGGTTTTGTCAGCGCCATGCCTCGACTTGGGGTTTAAACGTTGAGCAACGTTTTTGCCTCCCACCTGGCTAGGACGTGCCCGCATTGCAGGGTACAGTTGAGAAATTTAGGAGTTAAGGTTTAAGCATGTAGGGCTTCTTGTCATGTCCGGGCAGTCAGTAAGTTGGTTTCACATGGGCGTCTAGGCTTGGATGCTCTGGCCAATGCAAAC
This sequence comes from Symbiodinium sp. CCMP2456, assembly GCA_905221635.1. Classification (NCBI taxonomy): domain Eukaryota; class Dinophyceae; order Suessiales; family Symbiodiniaceae; genus Symbiodinium; species Symbiodinium sp. CCMP2456. The sequence continues at coordinate 25,546 of CAJNDV010033342.1, forward strand.
TGCACCGAGGTCATGCCGCTTCGGCACAGGGAGTGCCTAACGTGCGTCTCGGATAGATTCGGTTTCGACTCACACTCTCGCACAAGGCAGGCATGGCAATGAGAGGGATTGAGCTGTAGCTCATGGCTTGAAGGCTCAAGTCCGGCGGTTACCAGAGCAAGGCAAGAGCAACATCACGCAGATGAGGACGTGCCAGTGTCGAGAAAACATATGCCAAATATGCACGCCACACATAATACCTAAGCGCGGGAGGAGAAATAACGGGCACCTTGCATGCATCGGGCTCATGTTGAGGACCATGTTTCATCCAACCGTGCCGGGGGCTTTGGGGACTTTGGGTTTAGTCGATCTCGGCTGCTCGGGACTTGTTGTAATTTGTCGAACACATCTTCTCATTTTGCTAGCCCATCTCAGACGATATATCGCTCAAGCAACAGAGATACCGTGGGCAGACTTCACCCTTATGGTATCCCATATACAGTCCAAGGGGCCCTAGTAGAAGTGTTGCCGTGTCAAGGCAGCCCGAACGTGCCACCATGTGAAGCGGTGTCTCTCCGAAGTGGTCCTCTGCGTTTACATCGAAGCCTGCTGACAGCAACTCCGCCACATCCTGTTTAGGGTTTAGGCATTAGGGCTGAGGCAGCAACGTCACCACGCGAACTGCAACCCAATACTCAGACGAATCAAGAGCATGCCCTCAGAAAGCCTACAAGCCACTGAGCAACCATCAAGTAAACCAAAAAAGGTTTAGCTTTTAGGCATACTCCTGGAAGGAAACTGACAATCGGACTATTTCCGAAGACAGCAACCATGCCAAAACTCCTAGGAGTGGCCTCTGAATGGCCGTTGTGTGCTGCCACGTGCAGTGCTGAGCACCCGAAGACATCTCCGTGGTCCTTCTGCCCTGTCCTGGGCTCAAAACTCACGCCGTCACTTTCTGGCGGAGGCTGAGTGAACCCCACAAAACGGCGGGCCAAACTGCGTGAACAAAGTGAATGTCTCTCAAAAGAGTCGCGATTTGAGCGGCTACCGTATCTTCAGTGCAGCTTCAGGGTTAGCATTCATCATACAACTTGAAACTCATGCCCGAAACATCGAAAATCATGGCTTCTTTGCGGCACAGGGCTGAGGGTGGGCGGGAGGCCAGTTGAATGCCGCTTATCCGGACCCCCGAACCCAGTATGCCTACATGCCACAGCCAGAGGAAATTCAGTGAATTACCTGGATCCTAAACACCTATCCCTGCACTCAACCCAAAACACAACACCCAAACCCTGTCCCTAAAACCCAACTTACAAAATGAGACGGACCTGTAGCCAGAATCCTAAACCTTAACCAACCACATGCGACTCAAGGATCCGGATATGCACTGCCCTCCTTTGCGCCTCCTCTTCCTTCTCGGTAGCCCGCTGGAGTAGCACAGCGCTGGTCATGTCCGGGGCTGGCTTCCTGGGCTCCAACTTTAGACTTTGGGGCTTTCAAGGCTGAAGCTTCAAGGATTCGCCTGGACTCGGCGGGGAAGTGGCTCAGGATTGCGGGGGTGAAAGGTTGGGCTTCCGAGTTTGAAGGCTCAAGGGTCCAGCGCTGCAGTAGGGTTCAGGGCCCAGGGCCGGCTTGGGGGGGTTACAATGGCTCAGCGTTTAGGTTGGTGTTGTCGATGTTCAAGTCTTCATAGGGGTAGCCCTTGTTGAGTTCTTACACCATTCAAGGGTCATGTTGCTTCTGACCGTCGACTTGAAAGCACAAAATACTTTCGACAAGAAAGCCCAGTTTCGGTGGAGGAATGTTGGGGGCCTCCTCCTCCTCCGGCTCTCCGGACTCCCCCGGCTCCTGGAGACAGATTTGCTTGACCTCTAAAGGTTCTGGGGGAGAGGCCTTGGGATTGGGATGGTTTTGGGTAATGTTATCAGAACTGAAACATATAAACAAATGAATGAATGACAACGAAAAAGAAACAAGTGCACGCAAAAAAATGTAGAGGGAGAGGATAGAGATGGCTTCGACTCTCACAGTATTAGGTACAAGCAGAAGGTTCTGAGGTTACAACTCCAGTCCTGGAGGTCATCCACACACTTGCTTGGGCTAAGCTGCCTGTCGGACAGCAGGGAGCGCACAAGACCGGCACTGGCCAAGACAGTCAGCCAGGAAAGGCAGAAGGAAACCAGTGTCCAAGGAAAGGGCGGCTGGCCGATGGCAGAAAACGTGATGTCCCTCAGCCATTGGAGATCTTCTTTTAGAAGAGCAAGGCCTTGTGGCGGGACTTGTGGCTTCAAGAGATGTGCGGTATTCTCTGCGCCCTCCCCGTCTGCCAAGAGTTCCTCGTCGGGAACGTCACTGAGAGGAGCTAGGCCGCGTGGTGCGGAGACTCCAGCTGCCTTGAGGGCTGTCTGGTCGTGCAATTGGCCGGCTGCCGCTGCCTGTGCAAGGAGACAAAGAGACCATCCTGCTTGGAACATTGCTCAACAGGGAAGGACCGATCTGCCGTCGGGTGCGGCAGGTTTTCCAACCCAGCTGAGCCAAGAAACCAACACACGCATGAAATGCGTGCAGGCGCGTGCAAGTTGGGCCCGGCAGAGGCAGCTAGGACCCCAGCGCTGCTTGAGGATGCGGCACCTGACAGGTAAGGATGTCCCAGGGCAGCCCGGGAGTGGCTCGGAGGCTTTAGAAACTCTTGTCGGTGCCGCGAGCTTCAGGCAGAGACTGGATCTTGTCGCAGATCAAAAGCAAAAACCACCAATAAAGCCATCACTGCCACCACAACCACCAACTTCCACAACCACAAGCAACAGCAGCAGCAACAGCAGCAGCAACAGCAAGAGCAAGCAGTAAACTACCAGCATCAACACCACAAACCACACCACCGCAACCACCACAGTCAACGGCGACGACGACCATGACCGCCAGAACATGAGCAAAGTGGAAGCAACAGGAACAGCAACAACAACCTCACCACCTGGTGAAGCCAGGACCGGTGCCTGCCTGCGGGACGGTATCCTTCTCTTCAGCTGGTTTCCGGCTCCCAAACGGGCCCACCTAGTGGGCCGAGATGCTCTCAAGTCAGACCCGAACCCCGACGCTTGCCCTGTGCCCGGAACAAACCCGCGGCTTGACGATCTTCAGAGGGATAGTCGTGCTAGCCTATCACTTGGCTAAGCGCTGGGTCGCTTGGTCTCCATTCTTCTCATTCCGCAGGTGAAGGCATTGGGTTCTGACTGTCCAAAGCCCGTTACCATGGAAACCCAACCAGAGCATGATGCAACATACGATAATTAGTCTATTTTTGCATACTACAGTATGCCTATATCAGTCCTTTGTCCGAATCCTGATTATAGCTCAAGACCAAGGTATAAAAGTCGCATTGTTGGCATTAAGACTTGCTGCCATGGCCTCATGCGGACTAAAAGCATGGTACGATTTAAGGTCTGCTGCAGGGGTATGGTAAAATGGGCGGATCGTTGTGGTGACCCAAGAAAATGCCGGACATAACAAAACATACGATGGCATGGTGAGATGTAAGCTTTGTTGCCGAAAATGGCTGACAACCGGCTGTGCAAAATTGTAAGATGTGTGACTGTTGCCAGTGGTTAGCTGAGCATGGCCATCCATGTCCATGTCCATTAAGGCTTCTCTAACACTTGATTTATACGCCCACCGTGCTGAGCAGGAACCGTCCAATTTTCCGGAACCTGTAACCGTTACATATTTAATTGCCTTGGTTCCCAAATTGTTTTTCGTCCCTTCGACGGACATGCTGGCCGGAAACGCTAAAAATTGGTTAACGCCGGCATTCTTGCTCATGAGACACCAGCTCGGCTCGCCAGTCCAAGTCCCGCGCCCAAGCAGGCCCGACTTCACCCTGCGGCTGAGCCTTCGCATAGGCATAGCATAGGGTCCAGGGTTTGGGCTTTATGGCTTCGGATGAACTGGTGCTGCAGGGTTTAGGGTCTGGGGCTAGGTAAGGGTTTCGATGCTCACGACTCGTGGTTCAGGATTTTACGTAAGTCTCTTTGGACTCGCAAATCGCACAACGCAGGCAAAGCTTCACACGAGAACATCCTCTCACAAATCCTTGCGAAGAAGGATTTCTGCGGAGACATACAGCCCTCTCTGCCCTGCATTTGCCAGGATGAGCGTCTGTTCGGAAACTTGGACAATCTTGCATCCGACTTCTTCTGGACCATGTGCTGCTCGGATGACTCTCCGCGTCGAGCCATTCCCACTCTGGAAAAGACTTCATGGACTATCCAGAAACTTGATTATCCACCCCATGCAGTGAGAAACAATCGACCCACTTGACACACCCATTATCACGCTCAAGCTGATAGAAAGCTGCACAAACCAATATCCGACTATATGGGCTTTGCAAAGGTTTAATGACCTTTGTGCTTCGTGTTGAGGCCTGCTTCCGAGAGGGGAACCCGATTCCTCATGTCCCCTGATTATTCACACTACATATACATCTGTAGTTCCTCTTGTGAATCAGTCATTCAACCATTTTTGACAGGCGAATCGTGCAAGAATGGTGGAAGAGTAGAAGAACGCAGGGCGAGCGAGTTTGGCCGCAGTAAACTGACACCATTGCCCCTGTGTGTTCAAGCCAATCTTGCGTTCTCCAAGCACTTCCGTAAACGAGCCCGAAGAATATCGGGAACAAATCAAGGCAGGATTCGACCGATAGAGGAGCAGTAGGCTATGCGAGGCAGCCGCGAAATACAAGCAAGTTGCGCTGTCAAGTCTGCAGGGACACCTTTCCACTACACCCCAATCCCACCCCAAACAACTTAAAGCGTGCGCACACACACAGAGAGACACAAAGAGAACACACACACACACACACATACAGACACAAAGAGCCACGAATGCTAGTGGAATGAAGAATCATGCCGCCACAAGCCGGCCAGCAAAAGTTGAGCCCCCACAACCTCACCTTCGGAATTTTCCAAGTCTACAATTCAGTATGTTTCAAGGAGGCCCTGCAACCGGATCTTTACAGCTTCTAAACCCTCAGGCTGCCCAACAACAAACAAACATGGCCTTCTATACCCTCAACCTCCCAAGACTCCCCCAACCCCTTGCCTTCTCATCATCACGAACACCTATCCCCAAAGACCTAATCTCTACGCCCTCACCCCAGACTTTCAGACAATCCCCACCGGAAATCAAAGTTACCACTCAGCAGCAGGCACTCAACAGCCCCTCCCAAGTCAGGCCTTAGAGTTCGGACTTGGGTTCAGGCTCTCGGGCTCGGAGTTCACAGGGGGATAACGGGGTGCTATAAGGGTTGTACTCTATGGGCCTTAGAGTAGGGATAGAAGAGGATATTTCTCTAGAACTAACTTTCAACTTGCATACGGCACCCGAAAAAATATGGCATTACTAGTCGGTCAGGCGTCTATATTGGTCCTTGATTAGGCCGAGGGTTTTGGACATGTCAGGATTTTAGGAGGTCTCCGCTTCAAGTTTAGGGCGTGGAAGCGCAGAGTTTATAAGGGCGTCGGAAGTTCAACTGTAGTGTTAGGATTTTGGGTGTAGACTGTTATGGGGTATATTGCTTTGGGGAACTCAAGCTCGCGATTGTGGTTTAAAGCACAGGTTTTATGAAGGGTCTTGGGAGTTCACGGTTTGCTGGCCAAGGTTTGCTAAAGACTTGCTCCGCAAACTCTCACAGAGCCGGAGGGAAGGTCCGATGACATTGACTGTTCGCGTCAGCGTTGAGGCCTCGGGTCTAACGACCCGGAAGGCCTAGAAGAGTAGCAACAGAGGGTGTCTTGTGGTTGCTGGTCTCTGGATGAAAGCATAGACGGCAGAGGCTCATGGAGCCTGGCCAGTGCATTCATGTAAGAGACTGCCGATATGACGGCGTTGGATAGCCCCAAGGCTCCTGGCTTTCCAGAGGGCAACACCGAATTCTCCCAACACCTGCAAGCACAAATGCAAAACCCAACTCAGGCGGCGACCGTCTGGGATGGGCCTGGCCTGACCCAGGACAAGATGGATCCAGTGTCCTTTTGTTCATGGAGTAAGTCGGGTGTAGTGATTCATGATTCAGGGGTGTCAGGAGTCAGATTCACGCTCGGCCCCGCGCTGCCTGGCTTTGACAGTTCGGGAGCCTACTGCTGCTTCTCAGACACTTGGAAGGAGTAGATATATAAGGGTTACGGGTGTAGGAGTCGTGTGATCTTCTGAAGATGATCTTTCATGGGTTCCCGGACGAAGGCCAACGGCACCCAGCCTCAGAGTAGTATCCAAGGCCACGATCTCCCAGCTTGAAGACGCAGTTTGGCCTTGCACCTGCCATATGCATATGCTAAAGTAACATGGTGTCTAAACCTGCGAAAATGTAAATGTATGTATGTATGTATGTATGTATGTATGTATGTATGTATGTATGTATGTATATATATGGGAAAATAGGTATAACGCAGTTAAATGCAAGCATGAACAAAATAAAACATATAAACGTCTAAGTACATGCACGTACACATGTTTTGGTGTAAACATGTACATATTATGCATATATGTATGTGCATTCGGCTGGGTCTGGAACCGTTCGTCCGAATGCCGCCGTGAATGTATGTACATACTTGTGTATGCCTGCATGAGCATACCTATTCTATACGTAAATATGTATATGCACACATGCGTATATATGTGCTAGGTGTAGATGTGTGTGTATGCACACACAGGTAGAGAGATCGATCGGTAGATAGAAAAATAGACAGAAAGATAGATAGATAGGTACGTAGGTAGATGTATGTCAGGCTCCGGACAGTAAGCTTGTTGCCGTGAGTTGGAAGCTCCAGTTAGACCGTCCAGACCTCACCGATGAAGTGACCTGAAACTGCGGGTTTCGGCTCTCACACTCGGACAATCCAGCAGCAAAGTGAAACAACTGCACATGCAAGCTCAGCAACAAGACGAGCCCCTAAGATAGAGAACCTCTAAGAGACACCGAATCGCATGTGCAAACCAAAGTCCACGTCGATACTGTACGCAGTTTAGGGTTTTAGGGTTTCGACTCTCGCTCTCGCACGCAGCAGGCTTTTAGGGTTCAGGTTTGTACAGCCCCGTTGAAACAAAGCAACCAGCGGCGCCTTGGAAGCAATCCGACGGAGTGAAAGCTGCAGGCTCGGCAACCGCCTCGCATGTGCAAGTTCTGTGAATTCGCTACTCGAATATTTTGACAACCAATCATTATGGACACAGCTTTCTGCTGCTAAGTGTGAGTGGTGGTAGTGTTGCCTACCAGCTTGAACAACAGCAGCATCGGAATCACACTCAACGTCAAACAGCACGAACCGGAGCCAGCCATGGGTAGGGGTTGCACACGCATGCCGCAAAAAGGCATCGCCACTTCGCAGAACGTCAACTGCGAGCATGAACAAGTCCCTGTGCTTATTCGGCTTACGAATCTTACGACATACTCCGAAAAATCGAACAACATAATCAGGATCGACTGATAGAAACAAGCTCAGCACTCCCGATCCGATGTTGCGGAGCCTGCTGCTTCTTGTCCACCACTTTCGCAGAGGTAGCGTGGAAAGCCATCGGAGTCTCCACGTCCGGCCTCCGGGTTGACTGTGTGGGCTTCAGCTCAAAGGGCCGATGTGGGTTGATTTGTTGCCTCCAGCTACGATGTGGGTTTATGGGTTTAAAGTTTGAGGGTTCATTTTGTAAATGATTCTTGGGCTCTCGGAACTCCAGAAAAGGCTGGAGGCTTACGGGCTTTAGGCCCAAAGGAGGGCTTAGGGTGCACGGATGACCGAGGAAAGCTGCATGCCAGGGAATTCAGCTCCGCATAAAGCTGAAGCCAAAACAACCCGGCCTCGCCAAGGAAAGCTCTGCCGGCGGCACTGCTTCCCAGGCCACGCCATGCTGAATGCACAACTCCTCCAGCGACAGGAGCACCAAACTCTGAAAGATTGAATTCAACTAGACTGGGAATGCCCTAATTGAAGAACCCCAAACCGGCAAGCCCCAATGATCTTGTGGCGTTGTGGTTTCAGCAGACAGCTGTGCAGATTTCCGTTTTGTGGTTCCAACGTTTTCTTTATTGGTTGTGAGCTGACTGGGTGTGCGTTGCAGCGAATGTGCTTATTTTGTGATTTCCCATAATAGTTCAAACCGTCTTGCATTGATTGGCGAGTTCTCGTTGTAGTGTTGCTGTCGTGGTTGTTGCATGGATTGTGCTGTACATGCCTTTGTGTTTCCTATGTTTTGTCGTATGTTGTCCTATTTGCCAGTTTTCCGAAATTAGCTATTTCCTGGGTTTCTGCAACCAGGCCGGAGTCTTCCATTCACCACGAATACTGGTCAGAGAAGCGTCTGGGCAAGCAGTATTCATCCTCATCCTCATCCTCATCCTCATCCTCATCCTCATCATCATCATCATCATCACCATCCTCGTTGTCACCGCAATGCATTCACCTCTCCGTTCGAAGCGCTGTCACCCATGCTCCCCTCTGAGATTCGCTCCTCCTCGTTTGGTGCCAGGCCGATGCCCAAGGCCTTCTTGACAGGGACGACCAACCTGCCGAGATGTGGGTCGAGGGACGACGACACTCGGCCGCTGGAGGTGCTGAAAGTTTCTTCGCGATTGCCGCGGACAGTCCCAGAGACGAAGAGAGGAAGCGGAAGAGGGAGACGGAGACTGGGAGCAAAAGAGAACGAGGAAAAGCAACCAGGGATCAAGGCACACAGGTAGAGAAATAGCGAGTCGCAGCTTGACGCACAACGGATCGCCATCTTTGCAGCCGCTGATTTCCGCGATTAGGCCCTCGCATTCGGAGTGCTTTAGCCACGAAGTCCTCCGGAATGTCTGACCTTCGGGTATCCAGCATAGCACAGCACAGCTGAACCATCCTGTCATGCACAGGCTACTGTCAATGAAAGCACGTGGAGCTAGGACTCGTGCTTGAGCTTGCTCACAACCCGGCCTTCCTGCACCGATCTAGCAGAGAGGTGTGAAGGCATGTAACGACTGTGCGGCCTTGTAGACGCAGGTCTCGCGCAAGCCTCAGATACACTGCATGTCTAGGAATACGAGAAATCTCATGTTGTAAGGGCGTAGCTGATTGATGCGTCGGCGTTGAAGGCCATGAAGGGACCGGCATAGTCCTGCATGCACGAGCTCACCAGATCCACCATCCGGGTCAGCTTGGCCCGCCGCGTGCCTCTGCAAACTTGGAATATATCTTGGCCAAGTTCCCACCAACATCGTATTCCACCTGAAAGCAAAGCACTGCCCCTTTTGCGACACAAGGACGAAACTCCTCCGGGCGCAGGACACTCAGCCCGTCTTTGTGCTGAAAATTGGGTGACCTTCGCGGTATGCAGGCTAGGCCAATTGCAAACAACATCACATCTGCAGACATAGAAAACGTCACCACGAGTTTATGCGACCGAAAACTGCACAAGGCCATGCTTGCTGTTGAAATGTCTGGGAAGTCGGCTCGGAGAAGTCGTGCTTCTTTGTCGCGACTTCTTTGTGCCTCGGGGCGCGCTCAGGGGCACCCAGGCTCTCACGAAGAGCCAGCAAGCCGCCCGTACCTTAGCTCTGGGAGCCATTCAGCATGGAGCGTTCCCCTGGTAGATGCCGCAACGAAGTAATAGTCTCTACCGTCTCAACAATAAACCATCAACAACCTGACTGCTGTATGGGTGCGCTCGTGGGCTTGCACGGCCATGTGGTTCGGGAAGCGTATGCATGGATGGCTTTGCGTCCACAAATAGCCCACGACGCTGCCCGGAATCGCACTCGCCAAGGCTTCCACCGCAGAGCTGTGAAAGGGTTGCCCCGGCACCCATTTGTGAGCCAGCCGAGGCAGTTTGCTGTAGAGGCGCCGGGCAGATTCCGAGATGGAAGCATTTCCAGGCGCGGCTTTGAGTGCTGCGTTCAGGTCGTCGCTGGCAGCTTGCAGGTGGCCTAAAGCCTCCCGAGCGAGGCCGCGTCGGAATAGTGCCTTGATCCTCAACTTCTCCTCCAAATCAAACTGAAGCGCCGCAGTCGCATCTTCCTCTGCTGCTTGCCAACGCTCCAAGCGCAGTCGGGCGAAGGCACGATTGCAAAAAACAGCAGCATCGGATCTACACGTCAGGGCCTGGGCGTAGCATTGCTCCGCTTCTTTGAAGGCTTGTCTCTGCATGGCCGCATCACCCTCTTGCTTCGCCCGGTCAAAGGATGCATGCATGCCGGAAGCCATCACGAATCACGGGCATGCAGAACCCCTTGCTGTACGCGTGTTCTGCCTGAAACTACCAGACTCAGCTATACCAAGTGTGCTCGTGAAGCTCTGCCAGCCAACGTGTTTAGTGGTGGCACCATGGAATCGACCTAAACCCACTTTTCCTGGAATATGCATCAGCCTCGAGCAGCTGCTAGAGCTGAGGGAAACGGAACACATGTCATCGGACCGTCAGCACGGATGACTTGCTACACCCTACTTCCACCTCATAGCTGTTCTCGCCAACGAATCAACACAACCCACACATGCACCCCAAAACCTGAAGGCGATACATGTTTGCAGTCCGTCGGTGCTTGGGACCTGAAGATGGGCCTTACATGTCTGGGCCGAGGAACGACGCAGTTCACCAGTCAAAAGAACTTCTGCAGGTCCGTTACGAATGCATTTGGAAACGGCCGTTTTTGCCGTAATAAATCTGAATGTCCGTGCATGAAATGCTTGCGAGGATTACCCTGGCCCTAGAATGGCATCTCGTCAGGTTCCGTGTTAGGAGGGTGTCTCAAGCATCCGCAACTCTCTTCGCGCTCTTCCTCATCATCAGTACCGGCTCCACGAAGCCAGGAGCCAGGCGGGCCGGAGGGGAATAGAGGGGTAGAGGATACCCTACATCTCCTAGTCTCCAAAGACCGGGTGCTTGCCCCATAAACCGGACACATGACGGTTGAGTTTTACGAGGCGAGATTTAGTTGCCCGCCGCAGCAAGTCTCGCAAACAGTTTGTGTCGGACTCTCGTCTGAAGCAAAAGCCAGAAGTAGGCGGCTCTCGTTTTCGCAATGCCGTCAGATCCAGGCCGGTACGAGGGCCGCCCCACAACGCCTGGAGCAGATGCCATTCATTAGGTATGGCAGCATGATCTACCAAAGTCACGTGCACTGTGCCGACAGCTTGCAAACAAATCTATCCTTGTAGAGCCGTTCAGGATTCCTATCTTGATTTGCTAATTGTCACCCTTACCTGTGCCAACAAGGTCTTTTGGAAGGCGGTCCCAAGCAAGACGACCAGATTCCTCTCGCGGATCTATCCCTTCATGCCCCCAAGATGCGTAAAAACAAGCATGAAACAGATTGACTATTTAAACTGAATAAAGAAATTTTGGAGGTTCACACTCCACAAGTCTTCGATGGGCTGCTGCTGCTCTTGTACAGCTATAGAGCAAATACTATACAGGTGCCGCCACTGCTATTGCTACTGCTACTGCTACTACTACCACTACTACTACCACTACTACTACTACTACTACTACTACTACTACTACTCCCACTCCTAGCCCTACCCCTGCGCCTGTGCCTATGCCTACTGCCACGACGACGACTACCTATGCTTATGACTACGCCTATTCCTGCGACGACCACCACTGTCCGCCAGCTGCTGCTACTCCTCCTACCACCCCTTCTTGGCGGTGGTGCTGCTCCTGCTGCTGCAACAACGACGACTGCTGTGCTTGCTCCTGGTGCGACCACCACCACTTCAAACGCTGTGCAGTTGGAAGCTCCCTCGGGTTCCTGAACAAGAGCAGAGGCACGCCTCCGCAGCCGAGAAGCTAGTTGTACCAGCGCAGATGTTGCCAGATGTCTGCTCGCGCCTGAAGGAATCACGCGCCCCCCAGCTCTTTTCCCAGAACTGAACTATATGAGCACCTGCCGACTCGAACCCCAGCAGTCACCATCACCACCGAATCTAGTGTTCAGAATTAACCACTGGAGCGGTTTCAGAAAGACGCGAAGGTTGCCAAACCCCCCGAAAATCCAGGATCTGAACTCCTGAGCTCCACATTCTCCGAAGTCACCGAGCTGCCTCCAAGGACTTGGCCAAAAGTGCGCGAAAGGGCTCACCAGACTCGAATCCGCAGTTTTCGTGCCTCCAACTTCGGTTTTTGAAGATGGAGGCGGGGATCGTTGGAACTAACAATACTATAAGCATATCACTGCTACCTTTTATACAGATATTGCGAGGTGACGATCGTCAAACATGCAGTGTTTTAAACATCTAACCATATATATATATATACATATACTTTTTTAGACTACTGCCGTAGCTGTCGGGCGTGGGCCCGCCACGTCTATTTACACAATGCTGGACCTGTGGTTTGTAAACATGCGGAAAATCTTAAACACAACTGTTCAACGCCATCCGTGCCCTTGGTGGTCCGGCCGCCCTCCACTTCTTCGAAAAACTTCACCGCCTGCTTATTCATATCATGAGTGCATGGTTCTCTTCACTTGTCCTTCGCGGTTTGCTGAGACGGTGGGAAAGTATTTGACTCGAAATGTGCTGCAAACAGCTTCTGCCACACACACTTCTATACATGTCCAATATGGGCATTCTCATGTCTCCCAAACTATACAAACCCTAAGCCCTGAACCATATACAGTCATAGCCGATCTAGAACAGAAGAAGATGCTCTACTTTGGACAGACTTCGTCTTCTCATGCCATCAGCATTCCAAACATCTCGAAATACATTTACAGTAATACGATTACACGTGCTTTATAACATTGTTACTGGTGCTGTTGTGCTTTGTTTTACGGTTGTGGTTATCTTAAGTCGTAATACACTGAGAATATAGTACAACTTTTGCAGTTCTGATTGCGTAACTGCTTATTGACGTGCTAAGTAGTTGAATATCATGTAAGTTCATAGTACAACTATATGATCAGTTAATGTTCCACGCCATGCCAGCAGGCGATGAACACCAGGTGAGTCTGATCATCGTGGTGCCAACCTTTCCACCCCACGGATTTCAGAGTGTAAAGGTTTAGACTTTAGGCCCCCTCTTGGCTGTTTTACGTGTCACGGAACTCGTGCTGTCCTATGATCCTAGCACCCCAGCTCATATGAGAACAGCTGCATTGTTTCAAAACACGCGCGTTGTTTTAAAACAGTCTCGTCCTCACACTGGATATAAGACCCCATAGGCCGAATAGAAGCCTGTAAGCCAGATGTCCTGATGCCCCAAACCAAAAAACCAAAATAAACAACAAAAAACAAAAACAACAAAACAACCAAGAGCTTCAGCCTACTTGCAATGCAGGAGCATCTCAAGTGAACAAACTCCCTGCAATTATAGGGAGACTCATCAAGCCAGACTTCCTTGGAGAATCCGGCCGGCCCTTAGGAAGAAGAATCATGAAACTGAAATTCCACATCGCACGCAATCAAAGTCTCCTACGATTCGGTAGCTTCAGGGGCTAAAACATTGCACTCTCTCACGGCTGCGCAAGCCCTCTCATATGCAACGGAACTGTCACATACATGCTACGTCTACATGGCATGAGTCCGGCCACATGTCATGATGATGAAGCTGCTGAGGTCTCTCGCTAGATGGCACGGGCCTCGTGACGAAATCGAATATTGTAGCACGCCCTGGCTGAGGGATAAGCCGAGTTGTTACTCCAGAACCCGCACCAAAGCCTCGTCCCGTCCGAACCCAACAACACCTCAGATCTTAATCGGCACTTCCTTCTTCTGAATCCTTGCTCTTGCCTTGCCCTCCCCAAAACCCACACGGGACTGACTGCCTCGTGTAGAGCCCTGCGATGGCCATGAGCCTCTGATGCCGGCAGAGTATAACGGAATAGAAGACAAGAAGAGTATTTTACGAATGAAGAAATGATGCTACAATAACACTATGAAAACTGATAATCGTGCCATAATAAGAACATTATCATTTTGATATTATGCAGCTGTCTACCCTCACACGCAAGCCATGAAGCATTACACTCCCCGCAACCGACACCCGCTCCGCCCGGATTGTTCAGCAAAAATATCCCCTTATAGTCCCTATTACTTAAAAAATATACCCAAAATAATCCCCTAAAACCTCCAATTCCCAATTATTCCGGCTTCTATGTACAGGGTGGGAGAAATTCCATCTCCCATCTTCCACTGGTTTGCTAAGTCTGCCGCATCTGCTCCGGCTCGCCCGCGGACGTGATCTTCTTCGGTCCCTCCTGGGAGTTTCAAGTTTCGGCAGCTCCACATGGTGGGTTTCCGAAATAGGGGACCCTGATATAGTACCCTAAATAGAAGGATCCTTATTATAAGGACCCCCAAAATAAGGTACCCCTATTTTCGGAAGCTCCCACTCAGACATTCGGGGTTCAGGGGTCGGGGTGTGGTTTTGGGGGTTTTTCGGGTGTAGACGTAAATTTAAGGCTTCTTGGGATCACGGTATGAGACTTCTAGGGTCTATCTGCATTAGAAATCAACGTTTCCAGGGCTTAGTGAAAACTGGTACCCGCGAAGAGCCGCTTTATGCTGCTTTTGGCCACAGCCCGGCCCTTGAAAACGAACAGCAGCTCCGAAGGTGCCAAAACGGACTTGAACCCTTCGAAGACAAGCTATCATCCTCAATTCCAAACCCAGATTTCGATTTTCCATGATTTCGCCCCCTAAACCCTAAACCCTATAAACCCTAAACCCTAAACCCTACCCCTCACACATGGCCCCTGCCCTCCTGCAGCAAGGACTGCAGAAGGTGCTCGGCCTCCTTCACCTCAGAGTGCGTCTCGGGAGCTCTGTTGCTAGGCATGTATAGATAGATAGATAGATGGATAGATAGATAGATAGATGAGGTAGATAAGGTAGGTAGAGAGGAAGGTAGATGGATGAAGAATTAGATAGATACCTGTAGCGATTCATCTTGCTTGAATTTGTCATCACAGTTAGGTAGACTGGCCTGGGAGCTGAGACACCCCCCCTTGAGAAGACACTGTCTATGTACTTCTTTGATGCACAGTGTCCGCCCAGATGACATCTCTAATCCTCATCTCCTGGATCGAGGGGCAAAGGCCTAAGCGGGATCTCGTATCCAAGCGGAGCGCTCCCATCTATTAAACTGCCTATGACGTCATCAGCACATGCTTTGTTGTGTCCCAGCACGTCCTTACCTCTCCCTCCCCCCTGCTCTGCAAGTATCCTTTTGCCCTACCCTTGTCGGTACATCAGACTTTTGTCTTCAGTATACGAAGCTGCAATCAAGCGGCCCCAGCTTAGGGCAAGCCAGGCTGCGAAACGCACCCACGCATTGCTAGTTGCTAGGTTTCGGCGTCGTGCCACTGCTTCGGCGTGCAACAGTATTTGTTCACACCTGGAAAAGAGAGGCAAAGCTCTCAAAATCAAGGTCTCGTCTCAGAACCCCCCCTTACTTTAAACTTGCCCGGCAACAGGCAGAGGAATGGATTTTGATCTATAAACAGATTGTTTGGCCTTTTTGTCAGCAAGCCAAGCCCCAGCTGATGAGACCCCGACTTCGAGAAGCATTCTAGCGGATAAATCTTTGTCATCCTACCAAAAACTGCGTGGGTCTCAGAGAGCACAGACGTGGCTAGACGAGGCTTGGCGAAGAAGCGGCTGCCCCCAAGGAGGAACCTCGGGTTCAGACCTATGCCTCGCCTACGAGGTCCGTGCGGACCTAAACCGCTTACCCAAAGGCTCCATGTACCGCCTTCAAACCCCTCCATAGGAGCCCTTCAATATGCCATATGGGCACATGGAGCCTTAGGGTTAGATATCCCTACCTCGCAGAAACTGGAAACAAGCAGGGCTGCCGAACTGCAGGTTGGAGTGGCGTTGCGGGAGAGATGTTCTCCATTGAGAGTTCTTTTGGGTTTGGCCTCTCTTGTATCGACCGAACGCGACGTATCCCAATGATTCTGAACTTCTAAAGCCAAAAGCTTTCGGCGAAACCGTCAGACGCAGGAAACATCACCACTGATTGATCAGGCTTAGGGCCCCTCGATCCCATCCTTCATCCAATCCTGATTTGATGGCAGGTGGCCATGACGAGGGCCATAGTTGCAGAAAGTCTGACTGCGAGACCATCACTGGCAGTAAACAGCATCGGTGGAGAGAGCAACAGCTCGTACAGATAACAGAAGGAACACGAATCACAAAGCGCTTTTCGCAAACGACACATGCGAGAAACCCTGAAACTGCTCGTCCCGTACGGACAACATAGTCACAAATCTGAGTGACTATAGATGTGCTAATGACATGTGAAGTGATAGTAGCAATAGTAACAAGAAGGATTGCAATGCCGAGATTATTCATGTTTATGATGATAAAAACGACCAGGTAACTTACAGCGTGCGCGCTACGAGTATATTCTAGCCGTAGTACAAAGAAGAATGACAGTAGTAGCAACAGTAACAGTAGCAATGGCAATAGCGATCACCACCACCACCACCACCACCACCACCTGCAAACTCATCGTGAGCATTGGCAACATACTTTGCAGATTGGCTCACCAGCACCGTGAACATTGGCCATATAGTTTGCAGATTGGCTCACCAGCACCAGGAGAACTACAGGGATAATTATGATGTCTTCAGCACGAGCAGGAAAATCATCAAAGCAACCATCAGAGTCGTGCGTTTGGCATGCTTTGACAAGATAGTGCTCAGGTCTGCATGTGTCGTCTGACGTTGTGATCCATTACGCAGAATTGGTTCGATGTGCTGGCATTCCTGCAATGCCAACCCGATGCTGATTAGCTCCAAATACATTGCAAATTTCAAGCCGCGGCGGAATGTGCGCGCCCAAGTTGTCTGCACAGGTAGTCACACCAATGACAAGCAAACCGCCACAGAAAGCAAAGCCAGTCAACAGATCAGCAGTACCAATGCCAACAACTCTTGCACTTCCCCACCCTCAACCCTAAACAGCCCTGCCTACACATCCCTGTGCCATAAACCCTAAACCGTTTGCTGGCAAATCCCGGCTCGGAACCTCCAAGAAATTCAGCAGCAGCAGCCCGTCGGGGGCGGTTGAGCTGGTGGCACCCTTGTGACTTCAAAAGGTCTCTGTAGGAGCTAATTATAACGGTTGTGGGTCCTGTAAGATGACTTTGGAGTGTGTTGCAGGATCTTGGAAGCCAAGGGGCGTGCAGTGCGTGCAGCACTGGCATTCTTAGGCATGAGAACAGATGCGCAGAGGTTTGACATGCGCTCCAAGGAGACAAGCAAGTTGGAATTTGTTTCTGTCAGCAAACACGACTACGATCGTCCTTCGGTTCTTTCGGGAAGCCAATGAACCCAGCAAGATCTAGTATCTTCAAGGAGAAGCTGTGGAAGCCATACCATCGCCTGATCAGGCTGAAGAACTACTAGACGTGCTCGCATCCTGATGTTGTTCGGGGGGCTGTGGCCCACCAGGGATTGCAAGACAAGGCTCGCTAGACCCGTGAGGGTGCCGACGGCCTCTGCCATCAAGCGACAGGCCCATGACTGATGCAGTGCCCATGGAGGCCCTTCCCACCAAGCCATGTGCGAGCCGTGGCTCAGGTGAACAACTGCACTGTTCCTGGGGCTGTGCAGTTGAAGTCCCTGAACGCGTCTGCACCAGTTCTCAAGCGTTGCTGATACCAAACAAAAACTCTTCCAAAGCTTGAGCCCAAGTTCTTCACGAGCTTTTGCACCTGTCCATCCAGGAGGCGGGTGGACGGGGTGATGGGGTCATTCCCTGCTCCGAGGAAAATAACCGGAATGGGAAGCTGCTCCATCATTGAAGGGGTGGTGTCCACTGCATCCATGACGTCTTCATGCTCAGTGAAGCCATAGACCTTAGATCTGTCGTGATACAGTAGTACAACCCTCTTGGCATCGTCGTCCCCTCCGTTGTCATCGTACCAGTGGTGTAGTGGCCGTCATCTTCTCCATCATCGCGGTCGTGGTGGTGGTGGTGGTGGTGGTGGTGGTGGTGCTGCTGCTGCTGCTGCTGCTGCCGTTGCTGGTGACGAAGAAACTGGATGAAGGGTCATGACGACGGCGATGGCGGCAGTGGCCGGATAACCATGATACAAGCAATGATTCATTTGCTCTAATGGCTGTCGGTGATCAGTGGCTGCGACGAGAAGGAGCGGAGGGGATTGTTGGGAGTTGTTGGCCATGCTGATAAGGATGATGCAGATCATGGTAGTGTGATGATATCATCCGGTGCCAGGTAATAAGGCGGAATGTGACAATGACGATGATGTTGACCGACTGTGCTGTTGAAGAGCTGTACTGCCACCAAGAAGAAAACCCAAAATCCTAACCCTCTACACTAAACCCGATGCAAGGCACGGGGAGCAATGCCTCATCCCATTCACGTAGGCTGCGAGCCCGCCGAAGCTTCTCGGGTTCGAAGCCAGGGAAGCTTGTAGACAATACCTGATGCAGTTGTCCCTTTTGTGCGGAGCAGTCTAGCACGCAAGGCCATACACCGCACTCTAGTCGCCGAACAAACCGGTCACTAGTGATACCTGCAGGACGCAAGTCCGGTGGGCTGTTACGAGAAAGTTGAAGCAGCCGAACTACCCGGCTATGCCCCCGGCATCACCAACTGTAAGCATGGGTCCCAAGCAGGTCCTTTGGCCCCCCCTCCCGCTCTCGCCGATCCTCCAGATCAGAACATCGCCGCACGATATCGCGATATGCGGCCAGGATGAAAGGTGCTGCCCCAGAAGCATCCACGGCGGTTGCGGCTGGTCGAGATGAATGCCCGTGGCAGACTAGGACTGCACCTGAGGGACTTCAAAAGTAATGATTGGGCTGCCGGGGGGTGTCTCAGACCTCTTTGCAACGGCAGGCACCTTGCACACGGTACTCTTGCAGCTTCTCGGGATTCATCCCAGCCCAGCGCGTGAAGTGGGCAGCGCCAATGGAGCAGCCGACAACCACCAGTGGCGCAGTCGATTTCTTGCTGACATGCTCAAGAATGTGGCCGATGTCTCCTATCCCCACATAGGCGGTGGCAGGTAGGCATGCCGACTGGAGAGGTAGGTCGTCATGACCTGAAGGGATCCGAATGGGAACCTTTCCTCGTCCTTCCCAATCTTTGACCCGAACTTCTCTTCGACGAGCCCTTGTTGTAGGACTAAAGAGTCGACTCTCTAAACCCTACACGCCTAAACCCTTCCCTCCCCCCACCTTGCATTACGCCGACTCCAACCTTACAGCTCGTAAAGGTCTTGGCCACGTGGTGCGCGATCATGCCAGCGAAGCCTAACCAGGTCTCATTAGGGCTTTGCATGGGGGTTGAAAGTGTAGTTCTATCAAAGGAAGTGTAAGGACTCGCGGATAGTAGTAATACTAGTGGTATTCTTATTATTAGGATGACAAGTAATATGAATATTATTAACAGTATCATTACTACCCTTATGAGTACTATTGTTATTGCTTCTACTAGCATTCTTATCATTATTAGTATTTGTATTCGTAGTATGAGTACTGCTATTATTAACATAATGATGCGTAGTAATTATTATTCGTGTTACGAATATTCCAAATCTCAGTCCTACAGCTGCTATTATTGTTGTTTGTTATGTATGTATATATATATATACATACATACACCCTTTCTGCCGCTGCCTCCAGATGATCCCACTGCGTCGGGCTGCGCGATTACCAAATCTTCCGACCCCTATCTAGAAATATTGAAACTCTCGAAGCAACCCGAAGCTTACAGAACGACCGTAGCTACACACCTTTGAAAGCACCAACAAGCAAGAAACGAAAACAAAAAGCTGATGAGCGGGACCCAGCAACCCCTTCGACTGTTGGTACCGATGCCGGGAAACACAAGCCTGAAACTGCTTCAATGGCAGCAGAATCAGGAAACAGTCAGACCCTCGTTGCACCAGCCATAAAGACCCCTACATCGTTTTCTGCGAGGTAGTTTAGTAACAACCACGAAAAGCTTTTCTAAACCAGCACTGCAAGCAGGATTGCTTCCGGTGCGCTGCTGTCGCCGATCCAATCCACACCGAGCCTGGATCAGTGCTTCGTATAACCCTTAAACACCTTTCTAGACGTACAAAGCAAAAGCATAAAGCTTCAAGACATGAAGCCCCGCAGCGCCCTCGGCCTGAAGCTGCCAAGGGACAGAGCCTGGTTGGGCAGCTCGATTTTCTCCCTGCGCACTGAAAGCTCCTCAGGGGTACCCCCGACAAAGGGCGGGGCAACGTAGGGGGTGGGAGGGTGGGATATTGAGAAATAGGCTCGGCCTATTTCCGGCATGATGGATTCACGGTTTTGAAATCTCTTCGTGGCTATTTATAAATAGGCCCCCCCCTTATCGGCCTATTCCCCGCTCCGCGAAACGTAGAAATTTCGAAATTGAGAAACGGTACTGACAATCCGGATACTGCTTCTACCCGAAGGCTTCCACCACTGAGAATGAGTCGGCCATGGTGACCATTTTAACACATGCTGGGTCTTGGACCCGACCTAAACCCTTAACCCTTCTTTTCTACTAAGCCCTAAACCCTAACCCTGGTTCTCGCAAGGTCCTTCTCGGGCTTTGCCGTGAGAGCCAGGGAGGCCAGGCCAAAGGTACAGATCCTGATTGGGGGAGAGGGAAGGGGGGGGGGGGGGGGGGTTGTGGCTTCGGGTATCATGGTTTGGTGGGCTTTTAGGTGTTGTTCCATCGCTGCATTCAGGATTCCAGGTTTGTAGGTTTTAGTCTTCAGTATTCTTGTGCCCCTGGCAACTCAAGGCTCTACAAATACCAGGCGGAGACTAGGGCGATTGTAAGGTTTTCGGTAGTTTGGGCTTCTTTCTTGGCTCTGGGCCTTCAAAAACCCGAGGCTCCCAAAACCCCGGAAGCCTTGAACTGCCCGAAGCCGCAAGCATCGGAACTTAGCCCTTCCAAGACTGTAAGGGCTGCAAGGGCTTAATATGCCAATACTAAGAGCTTAATATGGCCATAATAAGGGCTTAATGAGGAACTTTGCATAACAGCAAATAAAACGGTTTCTGTATTGTGGTAACTTAAACCGTAACAAGAACGCTTCGGAGACCCTACCTGCTGAGGGCCACAGGCTGCTGCAACTCCTTCAGTGTGCTTGGGACTGGAGCGTTGATGTCCAAAGATTGGCGCTCAGGGAAATTGAAGAGGAAAGGACGGTTCCCTGTTGCTTCGTATGGTGAGGAGGACACTTCTTCAATCGTATCGCTTGCTTAAGACACATACGTCATATAAGAAGTCTCTGAGAAAACAATGTGCAGCCGAAAACGTCTTTCCGGAAATCTTCCAAACGAGACTGAGGTGCCCAAGCGCCTCAGATTGGGTGACGCGTCCGCGCTGAAGACCACTTGAGGCCGGACGGCCATCGTAAGCAGTGGCATGGCTCTGAGTTTCAGAGCTCGAACTCGGACACGCCAGGCGAGGCAGGTTTGTTGACTTCTTGCGCTATAAGGGGTACCTTGAGTCCTCTCCTTTTCGTGTTTAGGGTTCAGGGTCCTGGAACCGATTGTCCCCAGACAAGGCTGCTTGCTTTGGGCATCGCCTGCGACATGAAGCATGATGAAACAAAGCTACACATTTTCTCGGCCATGATTAGGAGCAGGAGCCCTCTGCATCGCCACAGTTGAACAGCATCGGACAACTACACGCCACGGGCTCTGCACTGCTTGAGGGCTGCGCATCTCGCACGCGAACGAATCTGGCGAACTGCGTGTAGTCCACGAACTCGGATCGACCAAGCACCCCAAGACTGGAACGGAGAAGCGAGGGGTTGGAATCTGAGCTCGCTACTTGCGCAAAAGGCAGCGGGACCGTGCTGGCCGGACCTCCGACCTCAGCTATCGTCCAGTCAAGACAGCAAACACATGCTATCAAGCGGGTTTGAAGCAGTTGTTCGGGCCCTACCGGTAGAGACTGAAATCAGAAGAGCTCGTCGCGCAGAATCCAGCATTTAATGCGGGCTGCCGATGCACCGTGCTTGATGCCGCAGGAACTGTGGCGAGCACGACCACTGGTGTGCAACCAGCCGACAGAGCATGTAGGAACCGCATGGCCTCACGTTGCATGGGGCCGCGAGCGCAACGATATGGCGACTATGTGTTCTATCGTTCAGATGCGCTTCTGAGCTTGTAGCAAGGTCGGACACGTCTCCAGGCAACACCTCGCATCGAGCGAGGGCCTACCATGCGCACCCCACAGGTTGCTCCACTCCATGACTTCCTCAGGAGTTTGCCAAGCAGAAGTCGCTCTGCAGCAGAAGATCGTCGAAGGAGCGCACCGAATCTGCGGCACGAACAGCTGTTATTGGGGACATGTCGTGGTGGTCAGTTTTGGCGGCCTCCGAACCATCGGCCAAGCACAGTTGACGGGGCCTTGACAAAGGGATTGAGGGGTAAGACATGCTAAGGCTGCGGCGGTGCAAGCACAATTTGCAATATAAAATGTAATACATACACATACACACACACACACATATATATATATATGGATGTATGTGTATATATTTATATGTGTGTGTCTATATATTAAATGTAACATATACTTACAAATACGAACAACGGAAACATGAACACTTTACATAACAACAAATAACAATACAAAGTACCACGCAGTGTATACACATGCTTAACAGTATCTAATAATTAATTCCCAAAACAACAGCAATAACAACAGAAAGTGATGACAACAACAACAGCAGCAGCAACCACAACAGCAACAACAACAGCAACAACAACAACAGCAGCAGCAACAGCAGCAACAACAACAACAACAACAACAACAACAACAACACCAACACCAACACGAGCAGCAGCAGCAGCAGCAGCAGCAGCAACAACAACAACAACAACAACAACAACAACAACAACAACAACAACAGCAGCAGCAGCAGCAGCATCAGCATCAGCATCAGCAGCAGCAGCAGCAGCAGCAGCAGCAGCAGCAGCAGCAGCAGCAGCAGCAGCAGCAGCATCAGCAGCAACAACAACAACAACAACAACAACAAC